>JAWZYT010003868.1:47500-52500 GCA_034508575.1 Petrolisthes manimaculis | reverse complement strand
ATAAATGTATGAAGAATAACCACCATTGGTGGAAATAAAATTTATTATTATTATTATTATTATTATTATTACTCTCTCTCACTCTCTCTCATTTCTCCTCTAACACCTCCCTCCCTCTCTCTATTCCTCCCTCCCTTTCTCTTTCTCTCCCACTTCTACCCTTCCCTCTCTCTCCCACTTCTCCCCTTCCCTCTCTCTTCCCCTCCCTGCCCCCCTCTCTCTCTCCCATCTCTCCCACTTCTCCCCTTCCCTCTCTCTTTCCCTCCCTGCCCCCCTCTCTCTCTCTCATCTCTCCCACTTCTCCCCTTCCCTCCCTCCCCCCTCTCTCTCTCCCACTTCCCCTCCTTCCCTCTCTCTTTCTCTCTCCATCTCCCCCTCCTTCTCTCTCTTCTGAATACGAAACGACGGGCGTCATCAGCAATTCAACACGTTCTATTTTTATCAACAGGGTCACAAAGCTGCAGCCACAGATTCATTTACTTCTCCTCACCTTTTATTTATGTATTTAATTATTCATCTATCTATATATTTATTTATTTATCTATTTATCTATCTATATATATCTTTTTTTCTATTTTCCCAGTTATTTTTTTATCTATTTATCTATTTTTGCATTTATTTTATTTACTTTTGTCCTGCCCCGTCTGTCATTCCCTGAGTTTGTTTACATGTGTCAGGGCCGAGAGTGTTATGGTATGTTGTACATCTGGAGCAAACTGATTTCCCCCTAACTATTTCAGGCAACAACAGGCCACCATTATGTTCGTTCACCTGGTCCTCCTCTTTCTCTTTCTCCTCTTCTTCCTCTTCTCCTCCTACTCCTCCTCTCCTCCTCCTCCTTCTTCCTCTTCTCCTCCTCCTCCTCTTCACCTCTTTTCTTTCACAATTTACATAACCTCATTTTCCGGGTCCCCAGAGCATACAAGACGTCGTTATGGAAAACTGGAGCAACTGATTCCCTCCAAACCTATTCCAAGCAACAGGACCTCCATTATTTTTAACCCCCTGGCCCCGTTTCTTGACACACATTGGTGGAATCAAAACCACACACACACACACACACACACAGTCCCCAAAAACAAGTCATGGGATATTACATTGAAATCTGCCTGTCTCTATTTTTTTTTATTATTATTATTATTATTTACGTATTGGTATCACTGTTTACTGCTAATGATATTGTTTGTTCACTGTTGTTATTCATTTTTACTGTTGTTATTATGGTTTAGTGTTGTTATTATTACTGTTTAAACTCGTTACTATTGTTATTGTTACTACTGTTTAACTGTTATTATTATTTACCTGTTATTATTACTGTTTAAACTCGTTACTATTGTTATTGTTACTACTGTTTTACTGTAATTATTATTTTCCTGTTATTATTACTGTTTAAACTGGTTACTATTGCTATTGTTACTACTGTTTAACTGTAATTATTATTTTCCTGTTATTATTACTGTTTAAACTCGTTACTATTGTTATTGTTACTACTGTTTAACTGGTATTATTATTTACCTTACATCTTTTACTCCTGTTATTATTACTATTTAAACTCGTTACCATTGTTATTGTTATTTACTCCTTTCGTTACAGACTCCCTTTCGTTACTCCCCCCTGGACTTGGCTCTCTACATATACAACACAGGGGATGAGGAGAGTGTCGTAATGGCTATGTTGGACCTGGTCACTGAGGGCATCGTAAGTACCACACCAAGATTTTTTTTTTTTTTTTTCGGTTGACCCAGCAATTTTTTTTTTTTTTTTTTTTTTTGTATTTTGGTTGACCCAGCATTTTTTTTTTTTTAGTATATTGGTTGTCCAAGGCTTTTTTTTTTTTTTTTTTTTTTTTTTTTTTTTTTTGTGAATGTAATATGGTATAGCCAATATAATCCAACACGAAATCTAATTAATATTTATACAACTGCTGTACTCCATGACTCCACAAACTAAATAATTACAAAATATACATAATTTTGTGTTATGGAATCCAAGACATACATACATACATACATACATACATATATACTGCACCAGATATTCACAAAAAAAAAAAAAAAAAAAAAACTGAATCACTCTATCAAAAAAAAAAACTGAATCACTATAAAAAAAAAAAAAAAAAAAAAAATCACTCTATCAATATACTCAAAAATGAATCACTCTCTCATTATATTATACTCTTTCCTTCAGATGACAACAGAGAGTGCACAGGAGTTCATCTTTGACATCTACGAGAATTTGGACCACCTTAGAAACCAGGCTGCCCAGAACAAGGTGAGGAAGGGTGAGGTAGGTAGGGTGAGGTAGGTAGGGTGAGACAGGGTGAAGGGTGAGACAGGGTGAGGTAGGTAGGGCAAGAAAGGGTGAAGGGTGAGGCAGGGTGAGGGTAAGGGAAGGTAGGTAGGGTGAGGTAGGTAGGGTGAGGCAGGGTGAAGGGTGAGAATGGGTGAAGGGTGAGAAAGGGTGAGACAGGGTGAAGGGTGAGGCAGGGTGAGGGTAAGGGAAGGTAGGTAGGGTGAGGGTAAGGGAAGGTAGGTAGGGTGAGGGAAAGGTGATAATATTAACCAAGAGAAGGCAGGGGGATGAAATGGTTTACACAGGCAACAGAATTATTATGTGTGTTATCTGGGATTTCATGCATACGACAGGTGAATGGAAGCACTAGTGTGTGTGTGTGTGTGTGTGTGTGTGTGTGTGTGTGTGTGTGTGTGTGTGTGTGTGTGTGTGTGTGTGTATGTGTGTGTGTGTGTGTGTGTGTGTGTGTGTGTGTGTGTGTGTGTGTGTGTGTGTGTGTGTGTGTGTGTGTGTGTGTGTGTGTGTGTGTGTGTGTGTGTGTGTGTGTGTGTGTGTGTGTGTGTGTGTGTGTGTGTGTGTGTGTGTGTGTGTGTGTGTGTGTGTGTGTGTGTGTGTGTGTGTGAAAGAGAGAGAGAGAGAGAGAGAGAGAGAGAGAGAGAGAGAGAGAGAGAGAGAGAAAGAGAGAGAGAGAGAGAGACCAAGTTGCCTAGCCTAACCTTTCAGAAAATATTATTCATGCATAATAAATCTATCCTTGATTAGAAAATAATGATATAATATTAAGATATCCTGCATACATTATAAAATCCTGAACGAAATACAAACGAATGAATTTAGTAAAGCATATCTGACTAAAAACGAACCAACTTAGTATAAAACACACACCAACTATCACGAACGAATAAAATCAAAACACATTATCAACTCCCACGTGTAGCCCTCTGAATAAAACAACACCAACACGAGGGGAACTATTTAAATAAACCCTACAGTATTATTTTGTAAAGTGAAGAAGTTACGAGGAAAGAAGGCGAGAGACAGAGACAGAAAATATATATATATATCCCCACACCTTTAGTATGAAATATGTATTCAGGTTGCCTCAGAAACTGCATGGCAAACTAGAATATTTTTATCTGTGTTGTTGTTGTTGTTTTTATTTTGTTTTTATTTATGGTTGCTGATTAATTTCCCCCATGGATACGGGTGAGTAGTTTAATGGA
Organism: Petrolisthes manimaculis; assembly: GCA_034508575.1. Lineage (NCBI taxonomy): Eukaryota > Metazoa > Arthropoda > Malacostraca > Decapoda > Porcellanidae > Petrolisthes > Petrolisthes manimaculis. The sequence goes on along the minus strand of JAWZYT010003868.1, from coordinate 48,985 downwards.
ATGCTTAGAGGGATGGATGGATGGATGGATGGATCGAGAAATTAATAAATATATAAATTACTGAATAGATGGAGAGATAGATAAGTTGAGTAAATAAATGGCCCTAAATATGATCTGATGGATGGATCTATGAATGGATAAATCAAAGGAAGAATGGATGGATGAATAGATATGCCGAATTGTTGGTGGAATGGATTAGTTTAAAATTTAAGGGACCATATAATGTAGTCAGAAAATTGGAGGTAAACGAGTCCTTCAAATACTGCCACGAAACACCACCTACATCAAAGGAGCTTGTTTCGTGGCATGGTCAGGAGAAATCAAAAGCCACCTGGTCTTAAAATACACGATCACAGGGTTCTTAAGGGAATAGCATACTTTGAGTACATTGGAGTGGCTTCATCCCTCCAAATTATACCATGAAACAGGACCATATTAGCAAAAATAAGGGTGGTTTGTTGAACGAAATTGTTTGGAGGAATCAGCTTAAAATATTGACCCTCTGTTTATTTTCAGGACTTTCCCTCTGAGTTCAAGTCCCTCGTGAAGAAGAATGAGATGGGTAAGTTGGAGTGAACCTTTAAACGAGACTCACTGATTTGTTATTCACCTTCATTTAGATTTAAGGACACAGAAATAAATGCAATAATAATAATAATGATAATAATAATAATAATAATAATAATAATAATAATAATAATAATATAATAATATAATAATATAATAATATAATAATAATAATAATAATAATAATAATAATAATAATAATAATAATAATAATAATAATAATAATAATAATAATAATAATAATAATAATAATAATAATCATGGTACGACAACGAAAACAATAATAATAATAATAATAATAATAATAATAATAATAATAATAATAATAATAATAATAATAATAATAATAATAAAAACAATAATAATAACAACAGCAAAAAAACAACCATAAATAGAACGAGCCTAACCATGCACCCCTTTCCTTCCCAACAGCACTGCCCCTGTCAGAGCTGTACCCTGGAGGAGACAACCCCAGTGACCTCATGATGGGGGGAGCAGGAGGAATAGGAGGCCCTGAGGCAGACTATGAGAGTATGATGGAGAGGGTGAGAGGTGGTGGTAGTGGTGGTATTGGTGGAGGTATGAGCCAAGACTATGCCTCTTACACTCAATATTCTCTCGAGGAAGTTATTTACCAGTTGGCTAAAATTCTCTTCAAACAGGCCATGCATAGGGGTGAGTAGAGTCTATATTATTATGGTGTTTTGTGGTGTTGTGGGTTTATCTTTACACACTATTAATTTTACTACAGGCTATTTACTATTACATTATTTACTACACTATTTACTACAGGCTATTTACTATTACTACACCATTACACTATTTAGTACACTATATACTACAGGCTATTTATTATTTACTACACTATTACACTAGGCTATTTACTACACTATATTATACTACAGGCTATTTACTATT
>JAWZYT010003868.1:15000-35000 GCA_034508575.1 Petrolisthes manimaculis | reverse complement strand
AAGCCACTGTGGCCTCTTTCAGTATGACGGAAGGTGGGTCAAGGCAGGGAGGGACAAGGGACTTAATAATAAGAAGATAATAAATAATAATAAAAACAATAATAAGAGTAACGAAGCTATAATCAATAATAATGGTAATAATAATGATGATAATGATGATAGTAAAAATATAAATAGCACGTACTACTACTACTACTACTACTAATAATAATAATAATAATAATAACACTAATAATTGCAGGACAGTGGTGGGATGTTTGGAGACTTGTGATGAGTTTGATGCCTGCAACTCAACACCTTCCTTAGTTACCTCCACTCCTACCTTACCCCTCCTCCTCCTCCTCCTCCTCCTCCTCCACTACACCGGGGGAATGAGGCTGGGGGGTGGAGTGAGAGCCTGGGAGAGAGCCTTTCCTTTGGCTCCTCTCCTTCCCTCATACTTGGTGGGTGGTGGAGGCTCCTGATTCCTCCAAACTGTGTCACAACAAAATAATTCTGTGTACTCTGTAACTTTATGTAATTCAACGAGTGTAAACATTGTAAATTAGTTAAAAAAAACTCTATTATGTCACTGTGGGCCATTTTCAAGAACCTTTGTGGTGCATACGATGGCGTGGTACCGTTACGATGGCTCCTTATTAGACAAACAACAGAGCCGTCGTACAGTACCACACCATCGTATACACCACAGATGTTCTTGAATATGTGACCCTGTAACTCATCCTTATCAAATAAAATAAATGCATGAAAAATAAAGAAATAAAGAAATAAAAATATACAAATGTGATATTAAAAAAATGCAATACCAACCGAAGAATTACATGATACAAAAAGATAAAAATGCTTCTCGTTTTCATATGTACCGTTGGGGACACATAAAACTGACACACTTCAAACGGGGACCCCTTATCAAGCACAACAACAACAACAACAACAACAACAACCCTATCATCTCATCCTACCTTTTACCAACTCTCGACTTTATTATTTTTTTTTTTTTCGTCTGTTGAGGCTCCAAATATCAATCAATTAATCCTATCTACAGGTTAGGTTAAGTTAGGTCACTCATTTTTTAGGAATATCCATGAAGGGAGAGAGAAAGGAAGGAGAGAAAGGAAGGAGAGAAAAGAAGGAGAGAAAGGAATGAGAGAAAGGAAGGAGAGAAAAGAAGGAGAGAAAGGAAGGAGAGAAAAGAAGGAGAGAAAAGAAGGAGAGAAAGGAAGGAGGGGAAGGAGGAGGGTCTGTGAAAACGAAAGTAAAAAAAAAAAAAAGCCCCCTCAGTCCTGTTTAAAAATGGCAAGGGGATCTGCGCCCCCCCTCCCCCCCCCCCCTCCTGGATGATAGCGGTGATTAAGCGTCAGGTTGTTACGAGTCAGCGCTTTTCCGCTAAACTTGTCTTGATTGGAGAGGTGTGTGGAATTCTGATGGTGGTGGTGGGGGAGGGGGGAAGGTGGGGGAGGAGTTAAATGTGTGTGTGTGTGTGTGTGTGAGAGAGAGAGAGAGAGAGAGTGTGTGTGTGTGTGTGAGAGAGAGAGAGAGAGAGTGTGTGTGTGTGTGTGAGAGAGAGAGAGAGAGAGAGAGAGAGTGTGTGTGTGAGAGAGAGAGAGAGAGAGAGTGTGTGTGTGTGTGTGAGAGAGAGAGAGAGAGAGAGAGAGAGAGAGAGAGAGTGTGTGTGTGTGTATGTGTGTGTGTGTGTGTGTGTGTGTGTGTGTGTGTGTATGACCCCGGGGATATAGAGAGTGTCCCTTAAATTAGATCTTTGTTGCACCCACTCCTCCAAATCCTTCCCCACTCCCCACCTCTCCTCTAAATTATAATAAGTACTTTCCAATATACTTGTAATAATAATAATAATAATAATAATAGACGTGGGATTATCAACAATTCAACATACATAATTACATAACAGTACAGTATTTATGTATTCCAAACTCTACCTATGAAGTGTAAAATCAAAGATAAATAAAAAACTCGTGTCGTGAAAATTGGTGACAAGATCATTAAGTTTCACGAGTTGTATCAAATAATTGGACAAATCAGCGACACGACTTTTGTCTCTGATAGTACAGTACATACATGAAATAGGATAATCTTTCAATCTGTAAGTGAATGATGATATTGTTTGTAGCTGTATATACACATTGTAATATATTTTACTAGTTTGTATTTATTAACAGAACTATTACCTATAACACCTCTCTTGATTAAATCTATCAGGAACAATCAAAACAAAATATTAAGTTAATTATGTATTATTATTATTACTAATTTTTTCATTCTCCTCTTCTTCCTCCTCCTCCTCTTCCTCATTCTACTCTTCTTCCTCCTCCTCCTCCTCATCATCATCATCACTATCATTAGGCCAATAATTCTATATATATACACGTGTAGCCTACCTAACTAACTAACTAGGCCTATAGGAGGGAGAAATGCAGCGTTGGTAAATCTGGAGCAACTGATTCCTCCAAACTATTCCAGGCAACAGACCACCATTATTTATTCTTATTATTCTGGCCTTGTTTCCTGGCATACTTTGGAGGTAGCAAGGTGCCCTAATGTACAGTAGATATGTATGTACAGTCGTGGTCAATAATAATCATTCACATATGGGTACGGTATCTCAAACAATTTCCTGTCTATTTTTTTTTTTCACTTTCACATATTATGATATTATTGTATGAAGTATTGCGTAGCTGCTTGTACTAAATTAAAAGATGCATGGTTCATAACCTATTATTTTATTGGAAAGTTTATCAGCTATGGAACAGAGGAAAGCTAATAAAATAAACTCTTATGTAAGTAACCCCTATATGGATGATTATTTTTTTGGACTGCGACTGTTACATAGAGTTACATAGAATCATAGAATCATGTATGTATGTACGTACAGTTGCGGACACATGAAACAAACACACCTAAAACGGAGCCCCTCATTGAGAATTATTATATATAGGGTATAATTTACAATAGGATGAGACGTTGTGTGTGTGTGTGATGGGTCGTGTCCTATTCTAGGTTTGTTGATAAGGAAGGGCCCCAGTTTGGAGTGTGTGTGTGTGTGTGTTTCATGTGCCCTTAACTGTACCTTCAAACGGGAGGTAATAATAACACTACTAATGCATCACCAACAACAATAACAACAACAACAACAACAACACTACTGCTGCTGTTGTTGGTGGTGGTGGTGCTGTTGTTGTTTATTGGTAAAAAAAGCCCGTCCTAAAAATAATGTTTGAAAAAGAAATATAAAAGCGTGTTCCTAATAACTAACTGAAGGCTGACTAAAGTTTTACTGTATCTTACTTTGGGGAACTCTCTCTTATAGAAATGTATTCTGTCTGTATGTGTGTGTGTGTGTGTGTCAATCAAGTAGTGGAGGGATGAGAGAGAGATGCAGCACCAACACCAATACACAGCACACAACACAACACCTGCATCCACAACACACACCTGAAACACAAAAACACAAAACACAGAATCAATAACACACTCATATCAAACTCAAGGAAGGATTGAAAAGAGGAAGAATTTTTTTTTATGATAATTATTAAATACGATAATAAAAACAATAACATTTATGATAAGAATAAATAAAATTACTATATTATAAAACCTATTCACCACAGAAGGGAAAGGATAGGAAGGCAGAGAGGAAGTAAGACATCAAATTTGCACCAAGGATAATGAAAGATAAAAGAGTGACATTTGTTGATAAAGGGAAAATGAAAGGAAAATGAAAGGAAAATGAAAGAAAGAAAAATGATAGGCTAGCAATGATGATGATGATGATGTTGATGATGATGATGATGAATGCACACACATGGCATACACATTCACTCTCCTTTTCTATGTCTATATATACATGTATATATATATCTCACGCACACACACACACACACGTTCCTCCTGCTACTTACCTGTATTATAAGAGTATCCCTGGGCGTGGAGTGATGCGTGTTGTGTGTTGTGAAGCGTCAGTGTTGTGAAGGAGGAGTGAAGGGCGAACACAGCCGTACATCTCACCTCCAGTACACCTCCTCCTACACTGAACATCTCACGTGATAGGTGGTCAAGATATAGGCCCAAGGTGGTGGTGGTGGTGGTGGTGTTGTGGTTGTTGTTGTTGTTGTTGTTGGGGTATCTGCGTAGGTGGTGCTGTTGGAGAGGGGGAATTGAAATGGGAGGGTGATTTTTAGTGAAGGGGAGAGAGAGGGAGGGAAAAGAAAATGGAGAGAGGGTTGGAATGAGAGAGGATTGGAAGATGGTGGTGGTGGGGAGGGAAGAGTAGAAAAGGGGAGAGGAGAGGAGAGTAACAGGAGAAAGACAGAGGAGGCATAAGGACTAGTAAAGTAGTGAAAGAAAGTAGCATTGATATTTATACATACATACATACACACACACATTATACATACACATACACACACACACACACACACACACACGCACACACCTACCTGGAGAACCTGATGACCATTGATAGTGAAGGTGAGTGTTGGTGTGTAGTGAGTGTTAGGTGAGGTACAGGTCAGGTTGAGGCTGGACCCTGGCTTGTAGTAGGTTCTCTCATTAACACCTCTCACTTGGGGATGAGCCAATACCTCTGCTGTGTGTGTGGAAGAGATAGGGATAATTAGATAGATAGATAGATAGATAGATTGAGAGAGAGAGAGAGAGAGAGAAAGAGAGAGAGAACAAAGCTAGCTCACAGTCAGGGTAAATTGGCAATTCGATCGTGGTGAATTTATCAACATAAAAAAAAAAAAAAAAATATATATATATATATACTGTATACGGTATATATCAAATAATTAAAATGTATGTACAGTTGAACAGAAGTGTATATTTCTGCATGAACGTAATTATCAGAAGGAAAAGTATAGATGAAGCAATAACAAAACCCCTGATGGAGTGGGTGAAGGAGGGACAGGACAGGGTACTCACAGAAGACCCTCAGTGTCCTCTCCAATGTCCGTCTTCTGAAGTTGGGTTGTTCGCCTGTCACCTCACATTGGTACACCCCTGAACTGTTGACACTGACGCCCCTTAGCACCACTTCTCTCTCACTCGATACACTGCACTGGATGGTGGAGAAGGAAGAGTCTCGGTCAGTCAGTGTGTGTGTGTGTGTGTGTTGAAGGAATCGTGGGAGTGGCTAGTGTATATGTGTTTGTGTGTGTATGTGGATGTTGAAGGAGTCATAGAAATGTGTATGTCTGTATGTGTGCATTGAACGAATCGTAGAAGTATATGTGTATGTGTGTGTGTTGCAAAAATATAAGGCATTAAATAAGAAGTACACTGTAAAACATGAACAAACTTTTTAATGCAATGAAGCAAACATTTCGACTCCTCAAACCCTCACATCCTTCAGCCAAACATAATAATTATAACCGAATCACCTTTCCTTCCCAAAACTATAAGCAACACAGGATCGAAGGTGAATATATAAAAAATGATTGTGTTTTGTCATTCGAACCACAGAGACTTGAGTCCTATTGTGTCTGACTGAGGGAATGAACGAATAATGGAACGATCATTTAAAAACCATATTACATTATTACATTATAGATAGTGTGTTTACTGTCTTATACATATATTATTATCTCATAACTCACATCGACTGCAAGACCGTGATGTTGTTGGCCAGCGAGGGTGTGGTAGTGAAGGCAGCGGGAATGGGTGGAACGTGAGGTGTGGTAACTGGAGTGGGTGGGATGTGAGGGCTGGTAACTGGGGTGGGTGGGACGTGAGGGCTGGTAACTGGGGTGGATGGGACGTGAGGGCTGGTAACTGGAGTGGGTGGGACGTGAGGGCTGGTAACTGGGGTGGGTGTGGGGTGGTGTGACACGTGAGGACTGGATTGCCTGATAATTGTAGTGTGTGTGGTGGTGTGTGTTACGTGAAGATTGATACTTGTAATGGGTATAGTGGGTGTTACGTGAGGGCTGATAACTGGAGTGGGTGTTGTAGTGGGTGTGTTGGTGGTGAGTGAGACGAGAGGCTGATGAAGGCTGTATTGGTGCTGCTGGTGGGTGATAACTGTAGAACTCTGTACCATCTTTATACCACTTGAGGGAATAGAGAGACGACCCATCCTCCACCTCGTAGTCACACCACAACTTCACCTCGTCCCCCTCCAGAGCCACGGGGGGTACACGCAACTCACGGATCTCAACTTGGGCTATGCTTCCTGTACAATGGGTGAAGACTGGGTAGGTAAGTGTGTGGTGATGGGGATAGGTTTAGTTTACAGCAGTTTATCATGTATTATTTATGTGGTTCATTGTTACACTTTTATTATTATTATTATTATTATTATTAATTTTCATTTTTTTATATATATATTTATTTATTTATTTATTTTTATTTATTTATTTATTTATTTTTATTTATTTATTTATTTATTTATTTTTATTTATTTATTTATTTATTTATTTTTATTTATTTATTTATTTATCTTTTTTTTTAGAATATGCACGACATTGCACTTGTTTGTTTGTGTCCTGAATAGATCCTAGTGTTTTGAGGTGGTGTTTTAAATTATATTTTATATTGTATATTGTTGTTCGTGGTTTGTAGAACAAGTGTACATTTGACCACACCTTGAACCTATTGTACACTTTGATTAATTAATTGGTTTGTACCAGAATGAAAGAAATATGTTGGAATGTCTACCGATTGGAAAGAGTTTACATAATTTGATAAAATATGTGTAAATAATTTGAGTGTATATATATAATTTGATAGTGTATATATATAATTATATAATCGGTATTAGTTTACCTGTTTGACTCACCTGTAATTTCTAGTAGGACAGCCAGCATTAACCAGGGCACAGGTTTGTCCTGCACCACCTGCCCTGCCCAGGACACACTTACTCCTGGCATGTCTCGCCCTCCTCCTCCTCCTCCTTCTGTTGTCCTTCCTGTTTTCCTGTTTATTGTCCTGCCCTGTTTTTAGCTCCGGCCTAAACCGAGAGCTCAAGGTCTTATCGTAATTATTGTTCTTGTTCTTGTTCTTGTTCTTCTTGGGGCGACAACTTCTTAAAAGGGGTTCAACTCACTCACTCACTCACTCATTTCACTTGAATCATTAAGAGCCGGAGCTTTTGAAGGGTTTTCCTTCATGTTCTTGTTTCGCCTCACTCTTTATCCCCACACACACTCTTCCCCCTCCTCAAACACACTCTTCTCCCCCCCTCCCTCACACACACTCTTCTCCCCCCCCCCCCTCCACACACACCCTTCCCCTCCCCTCCACACATACACTCGTCCCTGTCCACCACACACTCTTCTTTTGCCCCAAACACACACTCTTCTCCCTCAAACACACACTTTTTCCCAAAAAAAAACACTTCACTTTCTCACACGCTTCTTTCCTCAACTCTTCACACACTTCTTTCTTTATTTTCTCACACACTTTCTCACACACTTTTCCAATTACTCTCACACTTCTCCCTTTATTTATTTTCTCACACACTTTTTCCCTCACACCATTATCACAGACCAATACCATTAATCCCCATCACCATCACCACCACTATCACCAACACACAGAGTCCTGTCTGTGTGTGTATGTGTCTGCGTGTGTGTCTGCCTGCCTGCCACCGTGTCCTGAGAGTCACTGCCGCTGCCTCGCCAAGTCCAGGCTATTATAATGTCCTACCTCGTCCTGCCTTGTCTGTATCCTCCCCCCCTCCCAGCCCAGCCCAGCCCCACACCTTTTCTCCTCCTCCTCCACTTTTATCCTTCCTATTCCACCATTCCTTCTCTATTTCCTCCTCTTCTTCCTCATTCTCCTCTTCCATCACCACCATCTCTTTTATCCTTCCTTCACCACCATTCCTCTTCTTCCTCTTCCTCCTCCTCCTCACCACCACTTGTATCCTTCCATCACCACCATTCCTTCTCATCCTCATCCTCTTCCTCTTCCTTCTCCACCACTTGTATCCTTCCTTCACCACCATTCCTTCTTATTCTTCTTTTTCTAGTCATTATGGAGTGCCTTGATTCCTCCACAGTACGTCAGGAAACAGTACCAGATGAACAACAACAACAACAACAATAATGGTGATCTGTTGCTTGGAATACTTTGGAGGAAATAATCATCTCCAAAAGTGCCCCCCCCCCCAAAAAAAAAAAATATATATATGGTGGTCCCCTTTTAACTGCATGGCTTACTCTCAAAATTAGACAATATTTTTTACTATAGGGATTACTAAGACTTGCTTTTAGGGAAGGGTGAGGTGTGTGTGGAAGAGGTGGGGGGGGGGGGGGGAGGGAAGGAGGGAGGGACTGTGAGGAAGAGGTGGGGGAGGGAGGGAATGGAGGGAAGAGAGGGAGGGATTGGAAAGGAAAGGTGGGGATTGTGAGGGATGAGGTGGAGGGAAGGAGGGATGATTAGAAGGGAAGGAAGGGACAGGGATTGAAAAGGAGGGATAGATAGAGAAAAGGAGGGATTGGTAGGGAAAGGGAGGAATAGGGAAGAAAAGAGAAGAGAAGGGAAGAAAGGGAAGAAAAGGGAAGAGAAAGATAGGGACAGGGATGGAAGGGAAGGAAGGAACAGGGAGGCAAGGAGACCATAAAGAAAGCAGGGTCAGGACGAGACAGGGTAGGAGGGAAGGAAAGGAACAAGGAGGAAAGAAAAAGATAGGAAGGGACAAGGAGGAAAGGGAAGGATAAGGAGATACAGAGATGGAAAATGGAAGGAAAGGGAAGGATAAGGAGATACAGAGATGGAAAATGGAAGGAAAGGGATGGATAAGGAGGGACAGGGAGGGATAGAAAGGAAACAGGGAGGCAAGGAAACAAAAGGAGAGTTGGATTATGAAGGACAGTGTTAGTATGAGGGATTAGCAGTGAAGTTATGAGGGGATTTGAGAGACAGTGAGGGCGTGAGAGAGACAGTGAAGGGGTGAGAGAGACAGTGAGGGGGTTTGAGAGATAGTGAGGGGGCATTAGAGACAGTGAAGGGGGTTTGAGAGACAGTGAGGGCGTGAGAGAGACAGTGAGGGAGTGAGAGGGACAGTGAAGGGGTGAGAGACAGACAGTAAAGATACCACGTTTAATTATAAGTTTGTGTTATTGTTCGTGTACCCAAATCATCATCATCAATTCAGACAAGTGCATGACAAATAAAAAAAGCATCATCATAATTATAAGGTTGATAAAAACAAACAAAGACAAACAAACACAAGCATGATATGAGATTGATTAAAACAACAAAAACAAACAAACACAAGCATAATATGAGATTAATTAAAACAACAAAAACAAACAAACACAAGCATAATATGAGATTGATTAAAACAAACAAAAAACAAACAAACACAAGCATGATATGAGATTGATTAAAACAAACAAAAAACAAACAAACACATGTATTATTTATAAACTGAACAGTACATGATATCAATATGAAATAAATGGTAGATTAATACACATAGAATACAGTACAATATGCACATTTTACAAATATAAATACTTATTATTTACGAATGCGATATAAATATTTCCAAAACAAGCAAAAAAAAAAAAAAAAAAATCATTCTAAATATTACAAAGATTTAAATATTACAAAGATTTAAATATTACAAAGATTTAAGGGTTACAAAGATTTAATTGACTTGCTGTCTATGTAATAATTTCCTCCAACTGTACCAACACAAGACAGAGGATGGACGTAGCCCTCAGTTGACCAGAGGACGGGGGAAAATGAGTTAGGTTCGTATGACCAATATTTTCAAAGTTATAGGATGACACGGATATATTATTATTATTGTTATTATTTTTATTATTATTATTGTTATTATTTTTATTATTATTATTGTTATTATTATTATTTTTATTATTATTGTTGTTATTATTATTGTTGTTATTATTGTTATTATTGTTATTATTGTTATTGTTATTATTATTGTTATTATTGTTATTGTTATTATTATTATTATTATTATTATTATTATTATTATTATTATTATTATTATTATTATTATTATTATTATTATTATTATTATTATTATTATTATTATTATTATTATCCATTAACTGGTAAAACAAAGTAAGGTTCCTCATTTACTCATTTATTCACCCATACATATACTCATTTACTCACTCACCAACACACTCATTCACCCACATACCCTCCAGTCCACCCAACCATCACCTCAATCAACCACACACACACACACACACACACTCCTCAATCACCCACCCACACACCAACCCTCTCAATCACCATCTCAATCACCCACTCATCCTCTCACTAAATCACCCACACACACACCAACCCTCTCAACCACCCACCATCTCAACCACCCACCCACTCAATCACCCCCACCCATTCAATCACCCCCACCCTCTCAACCACCCACCCACTCAACCATCCACCCACTCAATCACCCACCAACCCACCAACCCACTCAATCATCCAGATCATCAGTAAGTGACCTGCCGCGACGAAATGAACTGAACTCCTCAATCTGAATAGACTCCTCGACAGACTTGGCCCTCTGGAGAATGACCCCTCGACCCACTGACGAAGGCGGCGACGGAGGGGAGGCGTGCATGAGTTTGAAGGGCAGGTCGGCCGTCAGTTCCCCTCCGATGGCGCCACAGTTGAGTTTGACGCGTAGGGAATACGATACGATGATACCAAGGGCGTCGTCAGCGTTCCCGTAGGCGGACGTGATGGTGGAGGAGGCGAGGCAGGCGTCCTGGTCCTGTTGGTGCCCCTCCAGAGCCACCCCGAAGGTCCTAAACGGCAGGGGCGTGATGAGAACAGAACGAGAAAACCTGGACCCCGGGATTATGGGACACCCGTCATGACTCTCTATAGACGCAACCTGGAATCAAGAGAAGGAGAAAAAAGTGTTACCAAGAAGAGAATGATAGAATAATTATTGTAGCACCTTTATCATTCAGCCAAGATGTTTATGTGATGCCACGAAACTGATTTGTGTGTGTGTTGTGTTTGTGTTGTGGGTGTGTTGTGTGTGTTGTGTGTGGGTGGGTGTTGTGTGTGTGTTGTGTGTGTGTGTGTGTGTTGTTGTGGTTCTATTGAATTGTTTCTCGGCATAGTTTGGAAGAATCTTAAAGAGAAAACAAATAGAAAAAAGAATGACAACAGAAAAAAAATCATAAGTACAAAAAAAAAAAAAAAAAAAGGAAAGAACGAAAAAAAAATAATAATAATAATAAAAAAAAAAAAAAAAAAAAAAATAATAATAATAATAATAAAACTGTGTGCCACTGACTGACCCCTCGACTGAAGTGTGTGTTGGTGACGGTGACCTCGACGTGTTGAAGTACCTGAGTCACCAAATGCTTCACTGTCTTCTTGGAGTAATTGCCTACGTTTATGCGAGCCTCGACCTGTTCCCCGTGGTAGTACAGGTCCCTCTCCAGCTGCACCTCGAGTATGACCTTCCCCGGGGTGAGGGTGAAGGTACGGGCGACGAGGGTGGCAGGGCGGTGTTTGGGGTGATGGGTGAGGGGTACGTGCTGGACCTTACGTACTGGGAATGTCACTGAAGTACGGCGTGAAGGCTGTTGTTCCATTTCCTCACTCACGTACACTGTCACCTCGTATGTTACACCAAGCTGCTTCGACTGTAAGGAAGGAAAGAAGGAAGGTCAGAAGGGAAGGAAGGAAGGTGAGAAGGGAGGGAGGAAGGAAGGAGAGAAGGGAGGGAGGGAGGTGAGAAGGGAAGGAAGGAAGGAAGGTGAGAAGGGAAGGAAGGAAGGTGAGAAGGGAGAAAGGATGGGAGGGGAAAGGGAAAGGAAGAAAGGAAGGGTTAGGAAGTGTCCTTAGTTTAGCTTAATCCTTTAATCTTAGATAAATCCTCGTCCTTAGATAAAGCTTTCTGGTCAAAAAATAAATCCCTTCGTCCCAAGATAAATTCCCTTCTTCCCCTTAAAATAAAAATTAAAAAATCCCTCAACCTCCCCTTCCTCCTAAAATGCCTGCCTTACCTTTTTGATCCCTAGATAAATCCCTTAACTGTTCTTCCTCCTCCTCCTCCTCCTCCTCCTCCTCCTCCTCCTCCTCCTCCTCCTCCTCCCTTACCGTGCCCTTGGAGCCTGGGTCGAGTGTCACTGAGCCGGGTGCAGGTCCTGGCAGAGTGAGACAGAAGGGCCTGGCATCGGGACCCAACTTCTGCAGGAGACGTTCAACTTCGGGGCTCGTCGTCTCTTGTCCTGCTCTTGCTGCCCCTCCGTCGGCCACTACTTCAGCATTGATCAACTCGAACTCCTTGCTGAAGTGGAGTCCCATCACCTCGTCCTCCTCACGGCCGTAGCGGAAGGTGACGGTGACACGAGCGAACACCTTCCGTCCCCTGAGGTAGTCCCCCTCCACCACCACCACGCCATCTACCGGTGAAGTGTGACTGATGTGGTCCACGAAGTCACGTCGGCTCAGGTATGCCACCACCTTACCTGTAGGGGGGGGGGGATAAGAGGAAATGAAGGGGGGGTGGGGGGGGTGGAAGGAGATAAAGAGACAAGTGGATATAAGAGACATAATTATGATGGAAGGAGATAACCCGCTCCTTCCCTATAGGTCTGTGTGTTTTGTGGTAATGTTTGAAGCACTCTCTAACCTCCAATGTTTCCACTACAACATCACTGCGGTTCTCAAACATTTATCAAGACCTCATGTTTGTGTGTAAATGTGTAAATGTGTAAATAAAAGCGTGAAAAGTTGTAAATGTGTAAATGTGTAGATAAATGTGTGAAAAGTAGTAAATGTGTAAATGTGTAAATGTATGTGTGAAAGTTTAAATGTGTAAATGTGTAAATGTGTGTGTGAAAAGTTTAAATGTGTAAAGGTGTAGATACATGTGTGAAAAGTAGTAAATGTGTAAATGTATGTGTGAAAAGTTTAAATGTATAAATGTGTAAATAAATGTGTGAAAAGTAGTAAATGTGTAAATAAATGTGTGAAAAGTAGTATATGTGTATATAAATGAGTGAAAATTTGTAAATGTATATATAAATGTGTAAATGAATGTGTGTAAAATAGTAAATGTGTAAATGTGTAAAAGAGTAGTAAGAGAAGAAGAGATTAGTGAGAGGGACTGACCTTGTTAGATACCAACACCACAACTGGTCACCTTGTATGGCCTCTGTGTCAGCCAGGTGTGTGTGTGTGTGTGTGGGTGTGTGTGTGTGTGTTTGTGTGTGTGTGTGTGTGTTTATTTGTGTGTTTGTGTGTGTGTGTGTGTGTGTGTGTTTATTTATGTGTGTGTGTATTTGTGTGTGTTTATTTGTGTGTGTGTGTGAGTGTGAGTGTGTGTGTATTTATGTGTGTGTTTATTTGTGTGTGTGTTTATTTGTGTGTGTGTGTGTGTGTTGTGTGTGTGTGTGTGTTTTCTCCCTACACTCTGGTTCATATTGTGTGTGTGTGTATGTGTGTACACTCGCGATCTAAAATATGTATCCATGCTTGCTTCGAATAGCCTGATCGAGTATTAAGCGAGTTCAAGCAAAGAAGCGTTGTTATTGGTTCACTACTGTGTCAAATGATTCGAAACTTTAACAAGACCTGGATACAAATATTGGCTTGTGAGTTAGTGTACAGTTGGCTGCACTTCTGTTAAGGGGAGAGTATACTTTTGGTACATTGGAGTGCCTTGATTCCTCCAAAGTATGCCAGGAAACAGAGCCAGAGGAACAAAAATAATGATGGCCTGTTGCTTGGAATAGTTTGGAGGAATAATTTGCTCCGGATTTACCAACACTGTATCCTCCCGTTAAGGCCACACACCTATGTCAACACTGGTTCAGATATTAATACCGAACCACCAGAAAATCAACATAACAGACTGAATGAAAAGTTCTTAAAAATTTCAAGTTGCCTTACCATTGTGTGAAGTTTTCTTGAATACCTTGATAGTACGACCCATTGGAACGATTGTGGTGGTGGTCACACACACACACACACACACAGTACTAGGAATATACAGTAAGTACACACACACACACTCCTTCTTTCACCTCCTTCCAAACACGACCACTGTACACTTTCCTTCCTTCCCTCCTTCCTTTCTTCCTTCACTCTATTTCTCAGACTCTCTCTCCTTCACCTCCTTCTTAATTAACACGACCACTATACACACTATTTCCTTCCTTTCTTCCTTCCTTCCTTCACTCTATCTCCTTCACCTCCTTCTTAACACCACCACTGTACACACTATTTCCTTCCTTCCTTCCTTCCTTCCTTCACTTCAGACGTATAGTGTTATGTAGTTCAGAGTGTGTTATTTTCTCCTTCTTTATAATTCCTTCACTTTACAGATAGACGCTCGATTATAGAATATATGACTAAGTAGGCAATTTACACACACAATTTATTCTCTTCTCTCTCTCTCTCTTTCTCTCTCTCTCTCTCTCTCTCTCTCTCTCTCTCTCTCTCTCTCTCTCTCTCTCTCTCTCTCTCTCTCTCTCTCTCTCTCTCTCTCTCTCTTCACGCCTTGACCCCTGACGGTAAGCAAGCAGATGTCACACTACGCAACCTCACACTCACTCACTCACTCACCCCCCCTATACACATTTCTCTCTCTCTCTCTCTCTCTCTCTCTCTCTCTCTCTCTCTCTCACACATACACACACACACACACACACATCCCATTAGTGAAGACCCAGTGACTTACCAACTACACGGATTTGCAACAACGGTACATACACACACACACACACACACACACACACACACACACTGCATTGAGAGTAAATTGTTTCCTCCAAAACTATAATAGGCCTCCCAGGAAACACAAATCCCTCATTATAACATCAAAGTCTTCCTTTTCCTGATATAATTTGGAGTAATTTGGAGTAATCACACACCCTCCAATTCACCAACGAGAAAATAGTAAAAATTTCACCTTTAAATAATTGTGGTACATTATATTTTTCACTTCTTAAATTAACGGACTAAGGAATTTATATATCATCACATGTTTTCGTCAAATTTCACATGTTATTTTCACCAATTTTCATGAACGACAAGCGCTGGGCTTCGTCCACCACGGCTACGCCGTGGGTGCTTTTGCCTGCGGCGCTGCTCGCTCCGCTCGCACCTCACTGCGCTCGACCCCCTCTCGCCGCTCTCATCGCTCGCCGCATACCCCGTGGTTTTTTAATAATTAGTTTTTTTAATAGTTTTTTTAATAATATATTTTTTTTTAATTATTTTTTTTATTAATTATTTTTGTTTCTATTAATTAACTTTTTTTTTTATTATTATTATTATTATTATTATTTTTTTTGTATTCGTCGCCCCGCCGCCGCCGCCGCCTCACCGCCCCTCTGCCGCCACGCCGCCGCCCCGCCGCCGCCGCCGCCGCCGCCACCGCTGCCACCGTTTTTTAATAATTAGTGTTTTTAATTGTTTTTTTAATATATGTTTTTTTTAATATTTTTTTTATCAATTATTTTTTTTGTAATAATTATATATATTTTTTATTATTATTATTTTTTTTATTTTATATATATATATATATATATATATATATATATATATATATATATATATATATATATATATATATTTTTTTTTTTATTCGTCGTCGCCGCCGCCCCGCCGTCGCCGCCGCCGCCACCCCCCCCCCCCCCCCCCGCCGCCACCGCACCGCCGCCCTGCCGCCGCCGCCGCCGCCGCTTCCGCCGCCGCCGCTACCGTCGTTTATTAATAATTAGTTTTTTATTTTTTATTTTTAATAATATATTCTTTTTTTTAATATATATATATATTTTTTCGTAATTAACTTTTTTTTTTTTTTTCATTCGTTGTCGCCACCGCCACGCCGCCGCAGCCACGCCTACCCGCCGCCGCCGCCCCGCCGCCGCCATCCCCCCGCCGCCGCCGCTACCGTCGTTTTTTAATAATTAGTTTTTTTAAAAAAAATTTACTAATATATTTTTTTTAGTACATTTTTTTTTTTAATTAACTTTTTTATTATTATTATTTTTTAATTTTTTTATTATTATTTTTTTTTGTCGTCGCCGCCGCCGTACCGCCGCCTCGCCGCCGCCGTCGCTGCCGCCGCCGCCGCTGCCGCCGTCGTTTATTAATAATTAGTTTTTTTTTTTTAATAATATATATATATTTTTTTTATTATATATATATATTTTTTTTAATTATTTTTTTGGGGGGATAATTAACTTTTTTTTTTATTATATATTTTTTTTTTTTTTTTTTTGTTTCGTCGTCGTCGCCACCGCCGCCGCCGCCTCCCCCGCCGCCGCCGCTACCGTCGTTTTTTAATAATTAGTTTTTTTAATTGTTTTTTAAATATATATTTTTTTTAATAATTTTTTTTTATAATTTTTTTTTGTAATTAACTTTTTTTTTTAATTATTTTACTTATTATTTTTTTTGTATTCGTCGTCGCCGCCACCGCCGTTTTTTAATAATTAGTTGTTTTAATTGTTTTTTTAATAATACATTTTTTTTTTTAATAATTTTTACATCTTTCCTACCACCCACCCACATCTGTTAATACTTATCTCTGCCAAATATAAAGGGCAATGTCTCTTGTATCTCTGGGGAATAGTGAAGATGAAACATTTTATCTTGGAAACGTTAAAAATTGAAAAAACAGGATTGAAAAAATGAGCGTTTTTGAAAGTTTGGAAAGGTTGCAATTTTTAATATACATTATACATTGATGATACGAGAGTTTTGTAGAAATTTTAGAGAGAGAGAGAGAGAGAGAGAGAGAGAGATAGAGAGAGAGAGAGAGAGAGAGAGAGAGATATGTAGGTATTCTTTCTCACGTGTCTTAATAAGGTTTTACTCTACTGCAAAGATTCAGAGATATTATTATTATTATTATTATTATTATTATTATTATTACATATATATTAAGTTTTTTCTTTCCCTTTAGTACAAGCCCTAACACTTTGGGGAACGTTAATTGCCGTTAAAGTCCATTAAATTATTTGATACATGGTGGGAAACTGATAGGTGTAAACATAAGTAAACATCTTAATTTTCTTTAATTTTCCCTATGTTACCCATTACATACATACGTTTTCTACTAATCAAATCCATGAAAGAAAATTGTATTTCTGCTAAAGTCTTATGGTAAACTAAATCATTAACCATTTCCTGGATTGGATTAGTTAAGAAGAGGAGGAACGACGCCTTACAAGTGTTTCAAGCCAACTACACACACACACACACACATGGAGTCTGTTTCGTGGAATGGTCAGGGGGAATCAGAAGCCTCCAATTTCCATACACGATTATTCATTATGTCAATACACCATGAATATATTTTAATATATTGTTTTTATCATGTATTGAATAGATGATGATAATAATAATAATGATGATGATAATAATAATAATGATGATGATAATAATAATAATAATAATGATGATAATAATAATAATAATGATGATAATAATAATAATAATGATGATAATAATAATAATAATGATGATAATAATGATAATAATGATGATAATAATGATAATAATGATGATAATGATAATAACAATAATAAAAAAATACTAATAGTCCTAGTACTAATAATAATTATAATAAAAATAATAATAATAATATAATTAACAAATGCAAGAGTCCAGCAGGATGTAAACAAACTAATCCTTGCCGGCCTCAACGCCTACCACCCAAGAAAATACACACACACACACACACACTCATACACTCATTTCTCGTGAACCCAAGTGGTGTATAAATCAATGTCAACTCGATATACATACATACATACATACATACAAACATACATACATACTTCAATCTGATCTTCTATTTGCCGTGGTTGTTGTGATGCGTAATTCATCCATCCATCCATCTATCCGGTTATAGGACAGTTGACCAGTTTTTCATTTGACCAGAGTCACTTGACCAGGTGGGGAGTGACACTTGACCAGGTATGAGTGACACTTGACCAGAGTCACTTGACCAGGTGTGGGTTTAAAATTTTGGTAAAAATAGATAAGAGGACCTTTCTATATAATAGCTATTTCACTGCCAACCCACTATTTTGGACCATTCTAAGACACTTTTCATCTATGGTTTTTCTTCCTCAAATGCCCCGTTTTCGAGATATGCCCCATTCCCAATACCCATACAAACACTGGGGAGTGGTTACTGGAAATTACATGACATTACCTAACCTAACCTAACCTAACCTGGAATGTGACAGACTACCGGGACCTAACCTAGGCAAACTACCGGGACCTAACCTAGGCAAACTACCGGGACCTAACCTAGGCAAACTACCGGGACCTAACCTAACCTAACCTAACCTAACCTGGAATGTGACAGACTACCGGGACCTAACCTAGGCAAACTACCGGGACCTAACCTAGGCAAACTACCGGGACCTAACCTAGGCAAACTACCGGGACTTGTATCTCACAGATTGTAATGAAAATGGAATAAACTAGTGAATAATATATAGTATACAACGTAAATTAAGGTAGGAAGTACATTATAAAGGCAGTACAATAGTAAAATGCGTGTTTCCCCCACCCGTCAACCCCCGATTCCCATCGGGCCCCCAGTGTTTGTATGGGTATTGGGAATGGGGCATATCTCGAAAACGGGGGCATTTGAGGAAGAAAAACCATAGATGAAAAGTGTCTTAGAATGGTCCAAAATAGTGGGTAATGGCAGTAAAATATCTATTATACAGAAAGGTCCACTTCTCTATTAATACCAAAATTTTAAATAACACTGCTTTGATATGTAGTTAATTGAATGATTATTATGGCTCTAGAGAAGTTGTGGGACAAATATGCTTCCGGGCAGTACTCAACCTTCGGCTACTTGAAGAAATGTTCCAAGAAGAGGGACCATGCTGAGGAAGCCTCATAGAAATAAACTTTGTGTAGCATTTGGTAGTATACCTGTACTGTAATTAATTGACACACACCCTATTTTAAACTGTTTATAATCATGTACATTATATTTTAGCAAATAAAATGTAACACGTCCACAGTCCTAACCTACCTGGTCAACAGTCCTACCCCACCTGGTCAACAGTCCTACCCCACCTGGTCAACAGTCCTACTCCACCTGGTCAAGTGACACTGGTCAAATGAAAAACTGGTCAACTGTCCTGACCCCATCTATCCATCTATCATTCTTAAAAAGGTAAGAAATTGAGAATATTTAAAGTAGCAATTGATATTTTAAAGAAGCATATAATTAAATACAGTATATAATAGTTATTTCATGATTTAGTAGTTTATATAATTACCAGCTAAATAATCCCGCGTGATCAAATTAATATATTTTTACTCGTGAATTACATTATTATATGAGTTGTATACTATAGTTAATGTAATATTTGGGTATTTATCTAGACTATTGCCGTTTCGTAGCAGTGTTGCCAGATCCGGCTATGTCCCAGTATTTTGTCCTGGTCAGATCCTGATACTTTATTACGGTTATTTCCCGGTAGTTTGCCCAGGTTAGACCCCACTAGTTTGCCCAGGTTAGGTCCCTGTAGTCTGATGCGGTCTAGGTTAGATTTGGTAAGGTCAGGGAAGGTCAGGTTAATTTCAAAATGCCCCATTTCCGAAGAAAATATCATAGATGAAATTGTCTTAGAATATTATAAATTAATGGGTAAATAAGGTAAAATCATCGTAATACCAACTGACAATAGAGTAGATATATACCAATATTTGTCTTATTATTATTAAAGGCTTTGTCACTGAAAATGCTGATAATAGATAGATAGATATATAGATAGATAGATAGATAGACCTACAGTGTGAGAGATAGAGAGACTGAGGGAAGCAGAAAAATAGATGTAGAGGGTAGATAGATAGATAAATGGATGGAGAGAGAGAGAGAGAGAGAGAGAGTGAGAGATAGATAGAGATAGAGAGATAGAGATAGAGATAGTTGATGTCAGGTAGTGAGTGTGTTATGAGAGAAATAAAATGACGTTAATAATATTTTGACGTCATTCATTACCATCTATACCTTCAATCTCTCTCTCTCTCTCTCTCTC
>JAWZYT010003868.1:0-7500 GCA_034508575.1 Petrolisthes manimaculis | reverse complement strand
ATTTATATGTATTTTATTTTTGCTAAGTTTGTTTATTTATATGTATTTTATTTTTGTTAAGTTTGTTTATTTATATGTATTTTATTTTTGTTAAATTTGTTGATTTATATGTATTTTATTTTTGTTAAGTTTGTTTATTTATATATATTTTATTTTTGTTAAGTTTGTTTATTTATATGTATTTTATTTTTATTAAGTTTGTTTATTTATATGTATTTTATTTTTGTTAAGTTTGTTTATTTATATGTATTTTATTTTTGTTAAGTTTGTTTTATTTATATGTATTTTATTTTTGTTAAGTTTGTTAGTTTATACATTAGTTATACATTAGAGCATCTTGATTCCTCCAAACTTATGCCAGGAAACAGGACCA
This sequence comes from Petrolisthes manimaculis, assembly GCA_034508575.1. NCBI lineage: Eukaryota > Metazoa > Arthropoda > Malacostraca > Decapoda > Porcellanidae > Petrolisthes > Petrolisthes manimaculis. The sequence goes on along the minus strand of JAWZYT010003868.1, from coordinate 7,127 downwards.
GATAAACAAAAATAATGGTTTTCTGTTGCTTGGAATAGTTTGGAGGAATTAATGCGTTCCAATTCGTGTATGATAAGAATTGGAGACTTCTGATTCCTCCTGACTATACCACGAAACAAGCTCCTTCCTTATAGGTGTGGTGTGTGTGTGTGTGTGTGTGTGTGTGTGTGTGTGTGTGTGTCTGTCTGTGTGTGTGTGTGTCTGTGTCTGTGTCTGTGTGTGTCTGTGTCTGTGTCTGTGTCTGTGTCTGTGTCTGTGTCTGTGTGTGTGTGTGTGTGTGTGTGTGTGTGTCGTGACAATCTTTGAAGGACTCATTTACCTCCAATTTTCTGACTACATCACACAAACGGGTCCCTTAAAATCTCATCGTGCAGTCTGTAGTCATGAATCATTTGTTATCGTGTGGGTGTTTCTTTACTTCTCGTATCGCGTGCTACAGTGTAATTTATTATGTACTGTAGTTAAGGTTTGTGATTACTCTATTGATCACAACAATATGCAATAACTTACTGTATGATATCAGAGGTGAAGGTGGCATGGAAATCTACCCACCACCATCCATCCCTATCCACACACACACACACACACACACCACACACACCACACACACACACACACACACACACACACACACACACACACACACACAACACACACACACACACACACACACAGCATCACCACAACTCCCTTTAACAACCCCTTTCACACCCTTCACAATCATCTTACAACGTCGCTCTTTCACACCTCAACACCATCACCTCACAACCCACAACACACACACACCCCACCACCTCAAAATCACAACCACACCACCCTCCCAACCATCTCACAACACACACACCCTCCCAACCATCTCACAACACACACACCCTCCCTACCTCTCACAACCACACACACTCCCAACCATCTCACAACACACACACACCCTCTCCCTACCTCTCCATCTCACAACCCACCCCATACATCACCATCACCATCACCCCATACACCACCACCACCATCACCATCATCATCATTACACACCACACCACTCAGTAAAGTAATGGCAATAATTCTCTTCACAGCTTCCTTCTCTGTCACTCCCATCTAGTTAATGTATCCTTTTATTAGACACGCTTGCACATACATACATATTCATACATACATACTATATTCATCTATCTATATACTGTACCTGTATGCAAATGTCGTAAACAGTTGATTACTGTAAATTTCGTAAGTTCGGTCGCTTACTAGTGAAAATATAGTTACTGATTCCACCACCTGACTAAATAACAATATAATTAAAAAAAAACAAAAAAAATTCTATTCAAATCTATCTATCCCTGTTAATGCCTCTTTACTCTTAAGTGTGTAGTGTTCATAGGACGAGAGAGAGAGAGAGAGGGAAAAAAGAGAGAGAGAGATAATGAAAGGGCAAGATAAAAGGGAGGTAACTTTCTCAGGCAACTGTGTGTGTGAATATTGGTGACTGTAAACACACACACACACACAGAACACTCATCTTTGTAAACACAGCACATGTAATTCTCAGGACTACACCTACATACATACATACATACATACATTCACACATACATACATTCACACACATACATACCACGCAGCTTTCACTAACTTACGTACATACATACGCACATACCTTCACGTACACATATGTGCAGGTATACATCACACACACACACACACACACACACACACACACACACACACACACACACACACACACGTCGTACGGTACATACTAATTAGCACGTGTAATATATCATCTGACAAAAACATACACGCATATATGCACAGACATATGTATACGCAGATACACAACGCACACAAACACATATTGATACGTTTATAAAGTACACACACACACACACACACACACACACACACACACACACACACACACACACACACACACACACACACACACACACACACACACACACACACACACACACACAGCCTGACAACAAGAAGGAAGGGTGTTTTATCAGTGACTGGTGGGAGGGAACACATTCTTACTCTCCTCTCTCCTCTCCTTTCTCCTTTCCTCTCTTCTTCCTTCTCTTCTCTCCTTTCTCCTTTCCTCTTTTCTTCCTTCTCTCCTCTCCTTTCTCCTTTCCTCTCTTCTTCCTTCTCTCCTCTCTTCTTCTCTCTTCTCCTCTTCTCTCCTCTTATCTCTTTTTTACTTTTCTCTCTCCTCTCCTCTCCTCTCTTCATTCTTCTCTTTTCAATTTATTTCCTTCTCTCCTCTATTTTATTTATTTATATATTTTTTCTATTTATACTTTTCTTTCTCTACTCTTATTCTACTCAATTCTTTTCGTCTCACATTCGCTTCTCTCGTTTCTCACACACACACACACACACACACATACATCAGAAGAAATTACAGTATTTTCATCAACACACACACACACACACACACACACACACACACCTGACAACTGTGTGTGTGTGTGTGTGTGTGTGTGTTGGGTTCAATAGGTGAGTATGGTCTTATCTGGACTAGGGTTTAAGTACTGTATCTCACACAGCACCTCTCAATCACCTATTTCTCCTCCTCCTCCTCCTCCTCCTCCTCCTCCTCCTCCTCCTCCTCCTCCTCCTCTTCCACCTCCTCTTCTCCTTCCTCCTCCTCCTCCTCCTCCTCCTCCTCCTCCTCCTCCTCCTCCTCCTATATCTACTCTCCCTTCTGTCAGCTTCTATGTGTACCAGTCAAAGATTTTTTTGTGTGTAAAAACTGTGTATGAGGGCTCATTCATATATCTCCAGAAATGTGTGTGTGTGTGTGTGTGTTGATGAAAATACTGTCATTTCCTCTGTATGTGTGTGTGTGTGTGTGCGTGTGTGTGTGTGTGTGTGTGTGTTAATACAAACAACAGTAACAGTATCAAGAAACAAGTGTATTCTTCTGTTTGGACACCACCGACCTTTCACCTGTCTGTCTGTGAGTCTGTCTGTGTGTGTGTCTGTCTGTGTGTGTGTCTGTGTGTCTCACGTTGTCAGGTCTAGAGTCACCTGTATTTGCCAAACCTGTCATCACCTTTCCCTCTCTGTCCCTCAACCATCAATTTATTTACAATTTTACACAGTTGTCTTTGCCTCCTGAACAAGAACCAAAACTAATTATTATTATTATATAACTTTGGTTGACCAGAATATATAAAAACAAAACATAAAAACATAAAAAAAAACATATTGTGTGTTTATCTGTATATTTATCATCTGGATTTATAACAACTCGTGTGGAAGAATGAAATCAAAACAAAGGGGTAGATAAAAAGAAAAAAAAAATCAAGCCTTATATAAAAATCCAAGAAATATGTATAAATAAATAGATAAAACTAAAACCTTGTGCCTTCTATATACATCAGATGACGACTGTATATACAAACACCTCCACCCCCCATACCACCTGTCCTGTGTGTGTGTGTGTGTGTGTGTGTAGGGAGGGGTGGGTGGGGGTGAGTCTTGATACACACCTTTTGTCTCACTGTCACCCTATACCCTGTTTCTGTAATTGGCTGCTTTGTCTGGTGTCTGTGCATGGGGGGATATACTATAGGCCTATTGGTTACCATATTACGTTACACTATTCTACATTACATTACGTTACATTACACTTGGTTACACTATATTATACTATACATTAAACCACATTTCATTACATTACACTATATTACGTTACATTACATTACACTAGGTGGTTACACTAAAAACACCGAAAATTCGAGTTTTTTGGGTCTCAGAAGCGATTTGTACATGTCTACACTGTGCTAGAAAATTTTCAATTTACAGTAAAAAAAAAATGCTAAAACACGTTTTTTTTGGCTCAAAAAGTCGATTTGTGCATGTATCTTCGATACCCGTTTATATCCCAAATTTAGCCTAAAAACACCGAAAATTCGAGTTTTTTGGGTCCTAGAAGCGATCTGTACATGTCTACACTGTGCTAGAAAATTTTCAATTTACAGGCCAAAAAAATGCTAAAACACGTTTTTTGGGCCCAAAAAGTCGATTTGTGCACCACACCACACCACACCACACCACACCACACCACACCACACTTCTCTTAACCTTCCCACCGTTGCATGAATTCCCACACTCTATTTAATTCAATGATTCAACTCTACTTCCCATCACACACTTTTTTTTTTTTTTTAGTAAACTCTCCACACTCGACTTTACTTTGTTCTACGTTACTCAGTCCTTCCTACTCTCCACTCGACTTTACACTGCCCTATACTTTACTCTGTTTAACTCTGATCTGTTCATTTAACTCTCCACTTCACCTACTTACTCGTTGTTTTTTGTTTACATATTTTTTCACCTTTTTACGGTACCTCATTTGATTTTTTTTGGCGCGAATGCAAAAGTGTGGTGTACAACTTGTGGTCCACGGCTGCACAGTTGAACACACACACACACACACACACACACACCATGCCTTTCACTACCCAGTCATTCTCTTTAGTTCTCCACGCTGCATGCCTCATCTACTTTCTCTCTTCTCTCTTACCTCCTTCAAATCCCTTCTCCCTCCTTCCTTCATTTTCCCCTTCTTTTATCCCTCCTCCTTATTTCCATCTTCTCTTTCCTCTGTACAGTGCATCTTTCTTTCTCTCAACGCCTTCTCCTCTCTCCTTTCCTTCCTCCCTCCCTCCCTCCCTCCTTCCCTCCCTTCTCCCTCCTTTCTCCCTCCTTCCCTCCTTCCTTCCCTCATTGCCTCACACCTCACCATTATATTCCCTTTCAACATTGCTGTGTAAATAGTTTAACTCGCCTTCCTTTCCTCCTCCTCCTCCTCCTCCCCCCCCTTCCCATTAACTTTCCCTCTGTCCATTCTCCCATCTTTCCTCCCTCCTTCCTCCTTCTCTCCTCCCTCCTTCCTTCTTTATATTCTTTCCTCTCTCTCTCATCTTCCTTCATTCTTTCACTCCTTTCTTTCTATCCCACCTCCCTCCTTCCTTCCTTCTCTCCTTTAATTCTTTCCTTCCTCCCTCCTTTCTATCCCCTCTCTACTCCCTTATTCCTTTCATTATTTCCTTCCTCCCTACTTTCTATCCTCTTTCCTTCCTTCCATTCTTCATTCTTTCATACCTCTCTCTCTCTCTCTCTCTCTCTCTCTCTCTCTCTCTCTCTCTCTCTCTCTCTCTCTCTCTCTCTCTCTCTCCTCTCTCTCTCTCTCTCTCTCTCTCTCTCTCTCTCCTCTCTCTCTCTCTCTCTCTCTCTCTCTCTCTCTCTCTCTCTCTCTCTCTCTCTCTCTCTCTCTCTCCTCTCTCTCTCTCTCTCTCCTCTCTCTCTCTCTCTCTCTCTCTCTCTCTCTCTCTCTCTCTCTCTCTCTCTCTGAAGGATGCCAGACTTATCGAACCCAGAAGTGCGAATCATCCACACTTTTTTTGTTACTCTTTGTCGAAACCGGATTATCCACTCGGGGGTCTTCTTCCCATAGAGCTAAAAAAGGGGGGGGGGGGAGGAGGAGGAGATAATTGAGAGGAGGAGGAGGAGGAGGAGGAGGAAGAGGAAGAAGAGGATAAGGTGGATGATGATGATGATGAGGAGATAATAATTTAGTAGTAGTAGAAGGAGGAGGAGGAGAAGGAGGAAGAGGAGGAGAAGGAGGAGGGAGGAGGAGGAGGAGGAAGAGGAGGGGGAAGAAGAAAGCAGATGGAGAAAAAAAGAAATATGAAGAAAGGATGGGTCAAAGAGAAAAAAGGAAAGAGAGACAACCAGAGAACTTAAATATAAAGAGAGACAAAGGAAATAATGTGTGCAGTAGAGAGAGAGAGAGAGAGAGAGAGAGAGAGAGAGAGAGAGAGAGAGAGAGAGGAGGAGAGAGAGAGAGAGAGAGAGAGAGAGAGAAATTAAAAGACAGCAGGAGAAACAGAAAGTCGAAATGAGAAAGTGAAAGAAATAGAAAGACGGGGAAAGGTAGGACGGAAAACATGACAAAGCAGAAACACAGGAAGGAAGGAAGGAAGGAAGGAAGGAAGAGGAGAGAAGGATGAGGAAATAGAAGTGTGTGTGTGTGTGTGAGAGAGAGAGGAAGTGGCAAGGTGACGAATGTGTGTGTTTTGGATGCTGGGATGAAGTAGGAGAGAGAGAGAGAGAGAGAGAGAGAGAGAGAGAGAGAGAGAGAGAGAGAGAGAGAGAGATAGACAAATAGATAAATTAATACATAGAGGGGGATGAATATTTATAATCATTGCAGTGCTGTCATATATATTTTTCATATTATTATTATTATATATATATTTTTCATATTATTATTATTATATATATATTTCATATTATTATTATTATATATATTTTTCATATTATTATAATTATATATATATTTTTCATATTATTATTATTATTATATATATTTTTTTTTGTGCATATCATTATAGTTTAGGCCTAAAGCTGGACATCAACACCAAACGTGGAATAGTCACAAACGAGAAGCCATTCATGTCCCTCACTGCCTCCCCCCTCCCCTCCTCCCCCCTTAGTGGTTGTGTGTGTGTTGTCCCTGGTGGTCGATGTAACAATTAAACTCACAGAATGCACCATAAATTTACCCCAGCTGTCATGGCCTTCCTTCTCTTCTTCCACACTCCTTCTCTTCCTCTCTCTCCCCAATCTTTCTTCGCTGTTTCTCTCTCTCTCTATCTTCTCTCTTCTCTCCCTCCTCTCCCCAATCTTTCTTCGCTGTTTTTCTCTCTCTCTCTCTCTGTTTCTCTCTCTTCTCTCTCTCTCTCTCTTTCATCCTCTACCTTCTTGTCCTTCTTTCCCTTACTACCACTCTCCCTCTTCACTCTCACTTACTTATTCCACTCCCCCCACTCTCACTCTTTCACTCTCCCTACCCACTCTCACTCCCCTTTTCCAACTCCCACTCTTCCCCACTCCCACTCCCCTTCCCTAACCCTCTCACCACCACTACTCAGCCTCACACAACAACACAACACAACACAACACAACACAACAACACAACACAACACAACACAACAACACAACACAACACAACAACACAACACAACACAACACAACAACACAACACAACAACAACAACAACACAACACAACACACACACAACACAACACACAACACAACACAACACAACAACACAACACACA
>JAWZYT010003867.1:0-23895 GCA_034508575.1 Petrolisthes manimaculis | reverse complement strand
TACATTATTTTTTTAAGAGCAATATACAATTTTAAAAGAGTAATAATATTTCTCTGAGGAACATTGGGGCGTCTGTATTACTGTTTTTCTTGAGGGACGAAAATTGAGGTTGAATGTGTCCAACAAATATTGCCACGAAACACCACCTATATGGAAGGAGCTTGTTTCGTGGCACGGTCACAGAGGAATCAGAAGCCTCCTCCACTTTCCACACACACACACACACACACACACCACACACACACACACACACACACACCGTCACAGGGTTCATAAACTGGATTCCTTCCCATTATGTTTTCTTCTATTTTAGTGTTTCATATTTGTTTTTTATTTGGGCTCGTTTTAAGGGGTTGGTATAATTTTGATTCCTCCAAAGTATGCCAGGAAACAGAGACCGGATGAACAAAAATAATGGTGATGGCCTGTTGCTTGAGATAGTTTGGGGAATCAGTTGCTCCAGATTTACCACCTTCCCCTTAAGGACCCTGTGATCATGTATGAAAACTGGAGGCTTCTGATTCCTCTCACCACACCACGAAACAGACTCCTTATATATATATGTGTGTGTGTGTGTTCGTGGCAATATATGAAGGACTCTTAGATCTCCAATTTTCTGACTATACATCACAGGGTCCCTTAAAAAATATATTAAAAAAAATCTTGGTTATTTTATTTTGTTGGTGGTGAATGTGGGCGTTCGGATATGTTGATGTGGCTGCGGTTCGTAAAAGTGAAGCATCCATTATCGACATTTGCATAAGCGGGGGGGGGAGGGGGGGGGGAATGGAAAGGAATTTGCGATTATGGATGAGTGAGAGAGAGAGAGAGAGAGAGAGAGAGGGGGGGAGAGAGAGAGACGAGAGAGAGAGAGACAGACAGACAGACAGAGACAGAGATAATACGAATGTGGGATGCATTTGGCAGAGACGTTGTGAGAATGAAAAAAAAGGTTATTGAGTGAAATCGAAAGCCACTCGTTCAACTACTCCCACCAACACCACCAAGTCAGGTCAGGTCAGGTCAGGTCAGGTCAGATAGCCTCATTGGGAGTATAGGTGTTGTTAGTTAGTTTATAGTGTCCTGTGTGTGTGTGTGTGTGAGAGAGAGAGAGAATGTGTTTGTGTGTGTGTGTGCTGTTTGTGTATGTGTGTTTGTGTGTGTGTGTGTTGTTGTTTGTGAATGTCTCTGTGTGTGTTTGTTGTTTATGGAGATATGTGTGTTTCTTATTTCTAGATGTGTGTATGTGTGTGTGTGTGTGTGTGTACATGAAAGAATGAAGAGCCTAATTATGTACTGTGCATCAGGACGAATACTCACGTTACATTACTGTATCAACTAACTACAGAAAGGCATAATATTGTTCGATAGCACAATAATATTCGATTAAATAAACTACATACATAATAATGGAGTTTATCAATGAGGATGTAAGGTTGGCCTTCCTCCTCCTCCTCCACCACCTCTCCTCACCACCTCTCCTCCTCCTCCTCTCCTCCTCCTCCTCCTCCTCCTCCTCCTCCTCTCCTCCTCCTCCTCCTCCTCCTCCTCCTCCTCCTCCTCCTCCTCCTCCTCCCCTCCTCCTCCTCTCCTTCGTTAGACTAAAGAAGATCATTTTCTCTAAAGCAATGTTACCCAATCTTTTTTCTCTTCATTTTTCTCTTCATTTTTTCTCTTCATTTCACGCCGCATTTTAACCTTCATCCCGCCCCTTACGACATGCACACTGAATAAAATTTCATGATTAGCTTATGTCTGTCTGTCTGTCTGTCTGTACACGCTACACCCAATGTATTTATATGCCAATTATATACCGGTTTATGCTTTGAATGTTAACTAATCTATAACCAGTTTAATTATTTCACAGTAAAGGATCACATAAATAAACAATTGTACAGACTGCAGATAAATGTCTTCAAAATTCTCATTACCACTAGATGGTACGTAAGTTATCTGGTAATACTGTAATATGTTTGTTTGCAGTGTTGCCATAATTATACCGTCAAAGCTGTGGAATATCTAGCATCTATCACAGCTTACAAATTAACCAGTTAGTTCCCAGTTACTTTAATTTATATTATATGCAACATTATTATCATCAATATATATATACAGTTACCACTACTTGTAACTGGTAGCCCTCACTCATTGTCAGTCCCCTTCTCCTGTACCAGTTATAAAGGGTGACAATTGTACGTACGTTGTTCATTTGTTCATTTGTTCATTTGTTCGTTGTTCATTTGTACGTTGTTTATTTGTTCATTTGTACGTTGTTCATTTGTTCATTTGTACGTTGTTCATTTGTTCATTCGTACGTTGTTCATTTGTGTACAGTCATTGAGAACAGTTTGGATGTCCTTAAGGGGGAGTGGGAGTAGGGGGACAGGCTTAGGGGGGGTGCGGGAATAGAGGGACAGGCTTTGGGGGGGGTAGAAAGCTTGTCCCCTAATCCCCTCCCAAGCCTGTCCCCCTATTCTCACCCCCCCCACACACACACCCCCCCCTAACCCCCCCTCCCCCCCAAGCCTGTCCCCTACTCCCACACCCCCTTAACCTGCATGAGTGGTGGTGTATTAACTGTTTGGGTAAATAATACGTGTTGGGATTTTCTTGTCCAAACCACTTGCACTTTTATTTCCTCAACCTTCAATGATAATAATATCTAACATTAGCGTCTTCAGTCTCACTTCTCGGGGTTTTTTTTTGGATTTTAACCTTATCCACACGACAACATGCACTCGAGACAAGAGACATCGATTTATTTATGGTTCGTTCAGATTAATTAGGAAACCGTGCAGCAAGCAAACAAACGCCAGGAGACTAAATATATCGTGAGAGAAATGTACAGTTTATAGGATATACGACAAACACTACAGATACGTTTGTTTGTCAGACGTGGGAACTTTAAATAACTTAGAGGATACAACAACAATAACAACAACAACGACAGCAGAAACAACGACAAACAACAAACAAGCACACAAAAACAAAACAACAACATTAAAAACATAAACACAAAAGCATACACCAAAAAAAAAATCATATACGAAACAAAAAACATACAACAATAAAAAAACCATCATACACAAACAAACACACGTACACCACACAGCAAAGAGGATGGTACAACAACAACAACACCAACAAAAAACAACACACACACACACCCACAAAAAAAAAGAAAAAAGAAAAAAAAGGCCCTGATAAAAAACGGTGAATTTGTAACCTGGGAGGGAGAGTGGTGAGTGTCCTTGATTCCATCCTCGCTAACGGTATGTAAAGGGAGAGGTGGGGGGGATGGGGGGAGGGGGAGAGGGGGCAAGTGGTGAAGGAGGGAAGGGATGGAGAGGATATAGGCGTGGTGTTGGTGTTAGTGGTAGTGGTAGTGGGTTGTGGTGATGGTGGTGGTATTGGTGGTGGGTTGTGGTGATGGTGGTGTTAATGGTAGTGGGTAGTGGTAGTGGTAATGATGGTGGTGATGGAAGTGTTAATGGTAGTGGGTAGTGGATTTTGGTGATAGGGTAGTGGATGATGGTAGTGATGGTGTTGGTGGGAAGAGGAGTGTAGAGAAAGTGATGGTATGTGTATGTTTGAGGGAGTAGTGTGTGTGTGTGTGTGTGTGTGTGTGTGTGTAATCATACAAATATGTTAGGATAAGTGAGGAGCAGGAGGAGTATACCGGTATTTCCTGGTAACTATGTGGGTGTATGTAAATGAATTTTTGTGTGTGTGTGTGTGAGTGTGTGTATGTTCGTGTGTGTGTGTGGTACGTGCATGCCTACTAAAATAACCATATAATAATAATAATAATAATAAAAGAAATAAAGCTATTTACGAAAATGACTAATCGATGAACAAAAAAAAATAAAAAAATAAATATAGAAAACTAATAACAACCTTTAAAAAATATTTATAATCATTCAGTAAGACCCTCTGTGATCAGGCATGGGGGGGGGGGGATATTGGGGGGGAGGGGGGAGAAAGAGGGGGGTGCATGCATGACACACTTGGCCTCCATGGGGGCTGGAACTGCATGCATGACCTGACCTCACATGACCATAGTATATTCGGTATTAGTCAGAGTGTGTTTCATCTTTAGTGACGACACACACACACACACACGAACACACACATAAGAACACACACACGCACACACACACACACACACACACACACACACACACACACACACACACACACACACACACAGAGAGAGAGGGGGGGGGGACAGACAGACAAATAAACAAATAAACAGACGTGCATACATTCAGAAACACACACACACACACAGAGAGAGAGATAGAGAGAGAGAGAGGGGGGGGACATACAGACAAATAAACAAATAAACAGACATGCATACATTTCAGAAACACACACAACAACACACAACAATCAATATACACTTTTCCTTCCTTTACCCCAAAAAGCACCTCAAGATCACACCAACCAAGATCAGAGTTCAAATTAGATGCCATCAGATTTTGAGGCTTTTAAAACAACATAAATCCGGGCAGGGAGAGGGAGAGAGACAGTGAAGCAAGACATTTTTCCATCAATTGTGCAACATTTTCTGGCTGGCTGGTTGGTTGGTTGGTTGGTGGGATGTCTGTCTGGCCTTTACAATGTTTGAAAGACTTTATAGTATACAGTGTGGAGAAGAATTTACATTTCACATATATAAGTGTTCTTCGATGTTGGCTTTCATACCCTTTTACTTATTTTTTATATTATGACGACACTGGCTGACTGCATGAGTTTCCACCCAACCAACCAACCATACAGCGGCGGCGAAGTTAAATTGCAATATACAAAGAAGATACTGTATACATTGCAACACTAATATTGAACAAGCAAGTAACCCTCTCTCACCCAACCATACAGCAACAGCGAAGTTAAATAATTATCGCAGTATTCATAGAAGAGACTGTATACATTGCAACACAAACATTGAAAAAGTACGAATCCAACCCACCCAACCAACAATACAGCAACAGCGAAGTTAAATGATTATTGCAGTATTCGTAGAAGAGACTGTATACATTGCAACACAAACATTGAACAAGCAAGTAACCAACCCACCCACCAAGTCCAGGCCAGCAGCAGCAGCAGCCGTCGCCTAATTTGCCAGTTCATTGACAAATCCATCTAGCGACACCTTCAGTATTCCGTCAAACAGTGTGCTGAGGCGGGTCAATATTTGGTCTGTCTGTCGGTGTGCCGGGAAAGGTAGTTGTCACCTCCTGTCTCTCTCACTCACTCACTCACTCATTCACTCACTCACTCACTCGGCGGGTTGGTTGGTTGCTTGGTTGGTTGGTGGGTTGGTTGGTTGGTTGGTGGGTTAAGTGTGTGGTTGGTTATTTGCTTGCTTGGTTGACAGAGCAAAAATATAGAACATTGCAAAAAGAAGGAAAGAAAGAATGTTTTGAAAATTTACAGAGAAATAAAAAGGCAACGAAATAAAATGGGAATTCATCATTTATCGGCTCATTCGTTTCAATTTTCGTATTGATTTTAAGGGAAATATTCATATTCCTTTTTTCATGTTTTCTAATATGAATTATTGAGAGAAGTGAAGACAAATAGAGTTCATACCGTTCGTAAATCATTAACATGGATAGACGTGTACATAAATATATACATGAAATTATATATATATATATATATATTTGTTCAAAAGAAAGCACATCTAAATGTATGTAAATTCGAGTGAATGTACATGTGTGTGAATAAAAAGAGAATATTAATGTATATCTGCCTTCTTGCCTGCCTACTCCACCCTTTCTGTAGCAGCCCTCCACCCACTTCTCCACCCACCCTCTCCATCCTCCACCATCTGTCGGGTGGATCTCTTGTCCTCCGCCCCTGTCCTCCACCCCTTCACCTCACTCCACCTTTCTCCATCTGCTAGCTATCTCCACCATTGTACCGAGAAGTTTTATTTCCCGCCCTTTCTCCGTCGTGTGCTCTCTCCTCTATCTTCAATAATAAATCTCCATTTTTCAACCACTGAATTGATTTCGTGGAGGAGATTCAGGAAAGAGAGAGAGAGAGAGAGAGAGAGAGAGAGAGAGAGAGAGAGAGAGAGAGAGAGAGAGAGAGAGAGAGAGAGAGAGAGAAAGAGAGAGAAAGAGAGATATAGAAAAAAGACAGAGTGAGTGAGGAGATTCAGGAAAGAGAGAGAGAGAGAGAGAGAGAGAGAGAGAGAGAGAGAGAAAGAAAGAGAGAGAGAAAAAAAAGACAGAGTGAGTGAGTGAGTGAGTGAGGAGATGTACAAGAGACAGTTAGTGACGGACATAAAGAAAGAGAAGGAGGGAGGGATACAGAGAGAGAGAAAAAAAACATGAGAGAGAAAACAGAACTGCACCGGACACCAGACGAATAAAATGTATTACTCCGAGAAAAAGAAGTAAAGCAGAACAGACAGTAAAGTGACGTGTGAGACAGACAGATAGACAGCCGTAGCCCAAAAATAGAAAGTGAGCTGCAGGAGAGAGAGAGAGAGAGAGAGAGAGAGAGAGAGAGAGAGAGAGAGAGAGAGAGAGAGAAAGGAGAACAGAGGGAGATATACCGAGTGAGAGAGAGAGAGACTGACAGAAACAGACAGACAGACAGAGAGACGAGAGCAAGGAAAGAAAAACCTACCAAGTGACAAATAGAGAGAGAGAGAGAGAGAGAGAGAGAGAGAGAGAGAGAGAGAGAGAGAGAGAGAGAGAGAGAGGAAGGAGAGAAAGAGAGAGAGGAAGGAAGGAGTGAGTGATGTATGACCGAAAGTAAGGCGGAGACCAAAGAACTCCCCAAGTGATGATAACGACGCCCTCCCTCCTCTACCAACAACACATTATGCACCACCAAAACACACCTCTAGTTTATGTAAAGCACGTGTCGAAAGTCAACGCTGTCACTGGGTCGCAAAATATAGACACATACAGAGAGAGAGAGAGAGAGAGAGAGAGAGAGAGAGAGAGAGACAGAGAGAGAGAGAGAGAGAGAGAGAGAGAGAGAGGGAGAGAGAGGGAGAAAAAGATGAAAATATAAGTACGCAAATAAAGATACACATTAAACAAAAAAACAACAACACCCGTAACACATTTAATTGCTTGACAAAATTTACTAGTCGTCATTTTTTGTGATGCTGACGAGGGTATAAATAAAAATATATATACAAATTAAGAATATATCTACAGTTAACTCGAGGGATATTACTAGGGTTAAATTGATGGTCATGTAAAGTGCTCAGCAGGTTTTATGATTATTCTTGTGAAATGTGTAAAACAGCACGCACGCAAAACGCTGAAAAGACGTGCAAATATGCCGGAATATAAAAAAAGACGTGTGGAAATTATACTGCATACAAAAAAAAAAACTCTCTGGAGACGTTAAAAAGTGGAGTGTATTATTTTCAGTGGTTTGGTAATGTAGGTTTTAAGGATTTAAGGAATACAGTGTTGGTAAATCTGGAGCAAGTGGTGATTCCTCCATAATATTCCAAGCAACAGGCCACTAGGGGAGATTGTTTTGTTGGTAAATTGGAAGGTGTGTGTGTGCTTCCTCCAAACTATGCCACGAAACAACAGATCCCCATAGTAAGTACCGTTGAGGGCGTCTGTTTTGTGGCATAATATATATAGTTTGGAGGAATTAGAGAACTTTCACTTTACCAACAAGAGAATTTTCTAAACCTTAAAGAAGATACACCAAGGAAGGAAATATATTCGTCTGAAAAAACATTTGTACTTTGTGGAGTTAATTGTATCTAAAATTAATGTTTATTTTCTCGTTCTTGTCAATGGTAGGTTAAATAATTGTATGGAATAATTGGCAAGTGATAATGTATGTATTACAATGCATAATTATGAGGAATAAATTCAAAAGGATAAATTCAACAATACGATAATTTAGTTTACACGAAATAAAAATAATAATAATAATAAATTGGAAGATAAGGTGAAAAGCACAGGCACATTAAATTAAATAAGAGAATAAAACCTAAGGAAGAGACAAGAAATGGGAGGAGAAAGGAAAGAAGACCGGGATGGAAAGTGAGAAATGACAGAAAAACAATTGAGAGAGAGAAAAAAAACTGGAAGAGGCGAGAAAGATTGCGTATGCCAAAATGAGAAACAAAGGAACAAAAAAATCACGATGGTGGAAAAAAAAATCACGATGGTGGAAAAAAAAATATAATAAAAATAAACTGGAGCAAGTGAAGAAAAGCGAGGACTTGTAAAAAAAATTCGTAAAAAAAACAAAAAAAAAAAAACAGGTCAGTTCAGTGGGAGAAAGTGGAGACGAAGAGGAGATGAGAGAATTGATGATGACATGAGGCGAATGAGGAGAAATGTAAAAGAGATAAAGATGGAAGATATGAGAGCAAAATACGTAACTTTAAAATTGATGGATTTTTTTTTTTTTTTTTTTTTTTTGTAAACTATAAATATGTAAACAATGAAATATATACATAGGTTTTTAATAATCAATAAGAGACGAATGAATAGAGTTTAATTAAGATGGAAAAAATTAGGAATAACAGTAACTTAATAATGGTAACTTAATAATCGTATGAAATAATCGTAACTTAATTCAAGAAACTTTTAACAATTATAGATAAAATAACTTGAAAATCTGGTAATGATTATATATATATAGATACTTATAAATAACACAAGAAAATGTCAGGAAATTAATAGCAAGTTACTAGAGACAAAAATGGTGTGATAGTAATGGAGGAGAATTAAAAAAAAAAGTATAGTATATGTATTATTATTTAGTATGGAAATTTGACCTAAACAGAAATATAAAAACACATATAATTTTTTAATGCAATTTGAAAAAGAAAGGGAATGAATGATAATAAATGATAATAAATTCGGAAAAAGGTGATGAGAGTTTAGGTGAAAGTTAGAAAGAAGGTGAAAATAATAATGGCAGAAACAAGGAAAAGGAATAGAAGCAGGAGAAAGAAAGGAACGAGGCGACACTCAAAGAAATACACGAAAAGATGAGAAGGGAATAATGATAATAATAATAATAATAATACTCTATTTAATGTACAGAGAGAAACGCATAGCAAAATACAATAACGCTAAACTCATCGTAAATAATAGTGAAATAATAAATTAGTAAAAATGGTAAAATAGTAAATAATAAAAATTGAAAAAAATGTAAAAAAGTGGTAAAAAAAAGTAAGTTTGTTTGTGTTTTAAAGATTACCCGTACAGTAAATATATTTATAAAAAAAATGGCTATAAGTTACAAAATTGTAGGGTCCTTGTAACTTAAAAAAGAAAGCATGTGAGTAAATATTGGAACGATACCAAAGAGAAATTATTTATATGAAAGAGATAAGGAGGAGGAGGAGGAGAACGAAAAGAATTGCGAATGTGTATATACTAAAAAGAAAATAATGAAGGAATACAAAAGAGTACGAACGAAAGGAGAAGGATAAAGGCGCCATAAATATCGACATAAAAAGACGTGCATAAAGATCAGGGGAAGCGAAGGGCGATAAGAAGGCAAGATAACGATATGAAAAAGAAATGGAAAGCGAAATATAATGAGAGTTTGTGAGAAGGGAAGGAGGAGTTGGGGGTCGTGGTGGTAGTGGTGGTGGAGAGATGGGGAGGAGTTGGGGGTAGTGGTGGTGGAGAGAAATTCAACCCTGGTGGTAGTGGTGGTGGTGGTGGTTGTGGTAATGGTGGTGAGTGGTGGGGAGAATTTCGACAGTAGTGGTGGTGGTGGTGGTGGTGGTGGTAGTTATGTTGGTGGTGCAGTCAGGTCAAATTGGGAGTGGAGAATTTTACTATGGGTGGCATACATAGAGAAGAGGAGGAGGAGGAGGAGAAAGAGGAGGAGGAGGAGGAGGAGGAGGAGGAGGAGAAAGAGGAGGAGGAGGAGGAGAAGGAGGAGGAGAAGGAGGAAGAGGAGGAATGCACAGGGAGTGGAAAGAGGCTCTGAGAAGGAAGTAGGGAGGGATGAAGAGGAAGGTGTGGGTGGGTGGAAAGAGGGCGGGTGCATGCATGGTTGTAATAGCATTGGAATGGACGGGTGGTAAGAAAAATGGGTGAGGGTGGAAGGGGAGGGTGTGTGTGTGTGGGTGGGAAGGTGGTAAATAAAGAGAGGAGCATTGGGATGGAATACACTCACTCACTCACTCACTCACTCACACTCCATTCACTCGTTCATTCACATTTCTCACTTAGCACACTCACACTCCAATGACATAATGATTTCTCGGAACACACACACACACACACACACACACACACACACACACACACACACACACACACACACACACACACACACACACACACACACACACACACACACACACACAGTCTCTACCAGCACCATCGTCAATTGTCTACCTCTTCTTCCTCTTCTTCCACCATCATTAACTCCTAGCATCATCAATAATAACAACAAAAACAACAACAACAACAACAACAACAATCTATCCACATTACTGAGAGGCTAATCCATCACCACCATCACCACCATCACCATCCATCATATCTATCATTAGCCATCATCACCATCTTTCCCTCTCAAAACCATCACCACCACCATCACCACCACCACCACCTCCACCACCACCACCTCCACCACCACCACCTCTAGACCAGTACCACAGCTCTAAATATATAGATAAATAAATAAATAAATAAATAAATAAATAAATAATAAATAAATAAATATATAAATAAATAAATGAACATCACCAATCAGCATTACAACATCACTTCACTTCACTTCACCTTCCCTGGTCTAGTCTGGTCCGGATTTCGTGTGGTGTTCGTGAAGTCGTAAACCTTCCGCTCGTGGTCACTTTACGCCGTCGGTTCCCTCTCTGTCGCCGAAACTGTCACTCGTAACTTACCGACCACCGACGCCATGTCCTCCCCCTCTCTCTCTGGTCGGCCGGTCGCCCCGTCACGGATGTATGTACTGGATTGTATTTTTTTATATCTTCACTCACTCTCTCTCTCTTTCATACACACACACACACACACACACACACACACACACACACACACACACACACACACACACACACACACACATACACACACACACACATACACATACACACACACACACATATACACATACCTGTACATACATATATATATATATCTGTCTATTTACCCTTTCAAAATAACAGACAGACAGACAAATATGCCAACAGAGAGAGAAAGAGTGGATGAGGTAGTAGTAAAAGAGAAAAAAGAGAGTGAAGGAAAGAAGGAAGGAAGGAAGGAAGAAAGGAAGGAAAAGAACATACACAAGTAAGGGGGTCATAAAAGAATAAAAAAAAACTCTATATATATAAAAACAGACAGTAAGAAAGAGAGAGGGAGAATACGAAAACGGAAAATTAAAGGCGACGGGAGAAAGATAGCTCGTCATTGCCTATGCATGAGTGACCCGCCAGCCAGCAAGGGGTGGTGTATATAGGGAGTAAAGTATAGTGATCGATACACCTTAGGGCAGAATGGGTCGACTCCCTCCCTACCCCTACCCCCTCTATACCACCTTAGGGCAGAAGGGGTTAACTCTCCCCCCACACACACCCCTCCCCATCCACCTTCCACTACTGCACAACTGGTAAAGCCTAGAAATTAAACGAGAGAGTTGGTTGGTACATTTTCTCTCTTATTTCCTCCTTCCTTCCTATTTTTTTCTTCATTTTTTATTGTCTCTTTCCTTTCTTCCTTATTGCCTAAATCCCTTCCTTCCTTCCTTCCTTATTTCTCTTCCATCCTTTCTCTCTTCGTTCCTTCCTTCTTTCCATCCTTCCTTATTTATCTTCCATCCTTCCTTCCTTCCCCCCTTCCTTCCCTCCTTCCTTCCTTCCTTCCTTCTTTCCTTCCTTCCTTCCTTCCTTCCTTCCTTCCTTCCTTTTTTTCTCCTCTCCACTCAGCTCAGAACTACTTTTTCTTCGCCTTTCTCTCGTCGTCCTCTTTTTTCCGAATTTGCATCGAGAAGAAAAGTAGAAATCTTGTAAGTTTTTTGTGAGTCATGGAGGGATTGTGGGTTGTGAGTCAGCTGAAGAAGAAGAAGAGGAAGAAGAGGAGGAGGAGGAGGAGGAGGAGGAGGAGGAGGAGGAGGAGGAGGAGGAGGAGAAGGAGGAGGAGGAGGAGGAAAAAAGAGAGCAAGAACTGGAAGAGAAAAGGAGGGATGGAAGAGGAGAGAGAAGAAGAATGTGGGATGGGGAGTGGAGAAGGAAGGGAAAGATACGAAGAAACAGGAGGAGGAGGAGAAGGGGATTGAAGGGAAAGAGAAAAAGGAGGAGGAGGAGGAGGAGGACAAGAAAAATATCAAGACGATAAAGGAGAATGAGAAGGAAAAGGAATAAGATGAAAAAGAAAAGATGAATGGAAGTGGGAGTGAAGAAGGAAGAGGAAGAGGAGAAATGAGAAGGAGGTGTAGAAAGAAAAGGAGAGAGAATAACACTAAAAGAATAAAAGAAATGAAGAAGGAGCGGAAGAGGGAAAGACAGAAGAAAGCAGATGTTTATTTATTATTGTTTATATATTATTGTTTATTTATTATTGTTTATATATTATTGTTTATTTATTGTTTACATATTATTGTTTATTTATTATTGTTTATTTGTTGGTGCCAGAGAATGTTGTACACAAACTTATCTATCTGTCAGTTTCTTTTTCTTTTGTATTCTTTACCTAGGTCAAGATCACCACTATATCACACACACACACACACACACACACACACACACACACACACACACGTCACGACTCACGCATTGAACACTCCCGCACCTCCCCATCCTCCCTAACCACGGAAAGAGAGAGAGAGAGAGAGGGGATGGGGGGAGGGGGGGGGGGACATAGGAGGAAAATTCCGAACATTGCTAGTGTACAGTCACCCCCAATATTCCTGCAACACCTTCCCTCAAAGACTGATGCAATATATAGTCGTTCCTCTCCCTTCTTCTCTCACACTTCAAAATCTTAAAAAAAAAATAAAAAAAAAATACACACACACACAAAATCAAGAGTGTGAGCGTCGTTGTGTGTTTACGGTTTGTGTTGGTAAATGTGGAGCAACCGAATCCTCCAAACTATTCCAAGCAACACAACACTATTAATTATTTTTGCTCTTCTGGTCCTGTTGTTTCCTAGTATACTTTGGAGGAATCATTACCACCTCAATTAATTAAGGGAAGCATGAATTGGAGTGCTACTGGTTACTCCAAACTGGGCCACAAAACACACCACTCCAGTTATAATCAATAGCGGATCTGTTTCGTTGTATAGTCTGGAGGAATCTTCTGCAGTATACTCACTCACTCACTCACTCACTCACTCACACACTCACTCACTCACTCCCCCTCGACGACTATGAAAGAGAGGGAATATAATAATACACTTTCGGTACATCAAAGCACCTTGAATCCTCAGAAGTATGTCAGCAGAAAACAAACCCAGACGAGCTAAGATAATGGTGGACACTTTCCTTAAAAAAAAAAAAAAAAGTAATAATAATAATAATATGAAAAATGAAAAAAAAAGTTTGGAGGAATCCTTTGCACCTCCTGAATTACCACCAACACACATGTACTACCACCACGACCCCCTTAAAACGAATGACCCCCTCCAAGCTCTTGAGTAACCCGCCTTCCGTCCGTGTGTCCTTCCTTATATACAGTCCCCTAATGCTTGCCTTATACAGTACTCGAATGCTTGTCTCTGATGGGGTGCTCTACCTGCCTTAGCGTGTTGTTGTGCGGTTGTGGTGGTTTGTAAGGCCAGATGAGAAGTGATTCACAGTGTCCTAAGGTGGTGTTGGGTGTGTGTGTTTGTGTTGTGTTGTGTTGTGGTGGGGGTGGGGGGGGTTTGAGTTTGTGTTGTGTTGTGTTGTGTTGGGGGGATGTTTGAGTTGTGATGTGTTGTGTGTGTTATCTTGTGATGTGTGTGCTGTGTTGTGTTTTGGTGTGTGTCTGTAAAACTCTAAACCACTGCCAATATTTCGTACAATCATACCATCATCACCATTGCTTCCCTATGTCCTCCTTACATACATACATACACACTTACATTCTAACCCATATTCTCTTCACCCTTCCTTCTATTGTCCCATGTCTTTCATTCATTCCCTTCCCCTCCCAGCCCCCTTCCTTTCCTAATACCTCCTACTACCCCCTACTCTTTAAGTACTACCTCATACCCTCACTTACACCCTCATCAGCTACTACTCCCCTCGTCCCCTCCTCTCCCCTCCCCTCTGCCCCCAACTGCCACACATATACCCATGATAATATATCCTCACTGTCTACCCCCTCCCTCCCAACTCATTACTGCCCTTCCCTCCCTCCCTCCCTCCCTTCTACTCCCTTTCCCTCCCTTCCTTCATCTACCATAACCATACCCCCTTCACCCACACTCTCCACCCCATCCCACACACCCACACTCCACCCCATCCCACACCCACACTCTACCTCATCCCACCCCTCCCCTCCTTACCCCACCCCACCCCTCCCCTCCTTCCCATACCCCCTACCTGTGATATACTACTCTTTGTTATATCCCAAAACATACCTACCTACCTACCAGGGGCAATCAGGCTGGTGGCCAAAGATGAACTCAACCCCATTGTCAATTGTGATGCAAATGATGTTGATTTGTTTTGACTCTTTCGTTTTCTCCTCTTCCCTTCTATTGCTACTATTACTTCTTCTTCTTCTCCTTCATATATTTTCATTGCTGTGTGTGTGTGTGTGTGTGTTTTTCCGGTGGCTTCATTGCTGTGTGTGGTTTTTTTTTTTTTTTTTTTTTTTTTTTTTTTTTTTTTTTTTTAAGGTGGCCTCACTATAAGGCTATTCGTCTTACTTATCGTCCTGGGTGGGTCTTATCTCGGCTGCTTATCAGTCTTCAGAGGTGATGGAGGGGAGGGGGGGGTAATGAAGGGAGTTGTGGGTGGGTGGGTGGTGTGGGTGGACGTGAGGAGGTGGTGATATCAGCAGAAGGTGATTGCGTGGGTGGGTGGGTGGGTAATTAAGGTGCGTTTTTGTTGTTCTTGTTGTTGGTGTTGGTGGTGTTGGTGGTGGTGGAAGAGATATGGATGAGAATGATGAAGATTGTGGTGGTGGTGGAAAAGGAGGTATTGGTGGGGATTGTGGTGGTGGAGGAGGTGCATGGTGTACTGTTGAAGAAGGTGATGGTGATGGTGATGGTGGTGGTGGTGGTGGTGGTGGGTGAAGTTAAAAATGGAAGTGTTCGGTGATTGGGTTGATGGATGGAGGAGGAGGAGGTGGAGGAGGAGGAGGAGGAGGAGGAGGTGGAGGACGAGGAGTAGGAGGAGGAGGAAGAAGAGGATGAGATGAAGGTGGACACTGAGAGATGAGACCGACATGTTATATATAGTACAGTATTTATAGAAGAGGAGATAAAAAGGAATACAAAAAACTGGGGACTGGAAAAATAGAGAGAGCTAGAGAAAGGAGAGAAGAGAAAGATGATAAACAGAGGGGAACATGCAGGGGTAAGAAAGAATAATAAAAGCATAGAAAGAGAAAGGGAAGGAGAACAAAAAATAAGATGAAGATAGTTTAAATAGAGATGAATACATAAATAAATAGGCATGGAGTGAGAGAAACGATATAGACATTTAATGGAACTGAATGGACCAAAATGAGAGGCACAGGGCGACGGAGACAAAGGGGATGAGATGGTTAGATTAGAGGGACGTCAGAGAGGGATTGTGGATTCATTGAGAAGGTTGGAGGGGGGGAAGGAGGGAGAGATAAGGAATGGATGGGATGGGATGGGTAGGGGAGTGTCGAGGGATGAAAAGAGGGAGGTGAGAGTCTAGCCTAGGGGTATATAATATAGGGGAGTGTAAATGGAACATAAAATAGATAGAATAATGTTTATGTATTATTTTTATTATTATTATTATTATTATTATTATTTCTGCTGTTCCTCCTCTTCTTAGAATAATTTGGGGGAAATGGAGTTTTTTTTTGTCATGTTTGTGTATTATTATTATTATTATTATTATTATTATTATTATTATTATTCCTTCTGCTGTTCCTCCTCCTCCTCCTCCTGTTTCTCCCTTATATCCTTCCCAGTAATACACACCCAAGACTCAGTAGTACAATCAATGACTTTTATATTTATATTATTATTATTATTAACATTATCGCTTGGTATATTATTATTATTAACATTATCGCTAGGTATAATTTCCCCCCCATGCAATCCAACCTCGATAATTACCATGGATAGATAACCCACCACTCACTGACCTCAATTATCCCCATTACTTTTCGGAAATAGAAGCCTAATTGCCCTGATAATTTGTTCACTCCTTTAAGGGGGAATTGGTCTTGTGTTGGTAATTCTGGAGTAACTGCTGAATCCTCCAAACTATTCCAAGCAACAGAACATCATTAGTTTTTGCCCCTCTGGTCCTGTTTCCTGGCATACTTTGGGGAATCAAGGCACTCCAATGTATGTACCTGTACCATAAATATAATTAATATACTCTCCCCTTAATTGCTTGCGTCACGGCACGAGGGTAATTAACTTTTCGTCCGTACGCTAATGACTCCATCAATAACACCTCTGTAATTAAACTGTTATGCATTAATTAAGGCTGTCTGTGTGTTATTAGTCGATGCACGGTTGTCAGCAAAAAAAAGTAGTTGTGTGTATCCCTTACTCAACCACATTTATCTACAAAATGTATCTATAAAAAATATATTTATCTATAAAATTTGTCTACAGATATATCTACAAAAATATAACAACAAAATATATCTACAGCACTTAGCAACAAAATTTATCTACAAAAAAATATCTCCAAAAATTATCTCCAAAATTGAGCATCTTGGATAGTATGTTTTTAATAGACTGTAGTGCTTTGATTCCTCCAAAGTATACCAGGAACAGACCCATGGAGATGAAGAGAAATAAGGGTATCCTGTTGTCTATAATAATTTGGAGGAATCATTTGCTCCAGATTTAACCAACCAAAATATGTGATATAATACTCCCTTATAATAATCAACCTTCTTATACCAACGAATATTTATGAACTATTATTAAAGGTGTATTATATTAGGTTTGTCCAGCCCGTGTTTTCAATGACCTTTGTAGCTTGTTCATAATGCTTTCCAGATTTATAGGCGGCTTTTGACACACACACACACACACACTCACACACACACACACTCTCACTCTCTCTCGACACACACACACAACACACACACACACACATATATATACTACTCACTCTCTCTCTCTCTCTCTCTCTCTCTAGTCTCTCTCTCTCTCTCTCTCCCTCTCTCTCTCTCTCTCTCCTCTCTCTCTCTCTCTCTCTCTCTCTCTCTCTCTCTCTCTCTCTCCTCTCTCTCTCTCTCTCTCTCTCTCTCTCATACACACACACATACACACACACACACTTTTGCTCGCCCTCGCCACGCCACGCCAACACACACATAATCGACCACACTCCATTAACACACACACGAACGCACTGACTTGCCCACATACACACACGACTGTAATTACATACACACATACACACACGACTGTAATTACACACACACACACACACAGATAGGTAGAGAGAAAGAGTGTGTGTTTGTGTGAGAGAGAGAGAAATATTGTGTATTTGTTTGTGTGTGTGTGAGTCTGAGAGATAGATATAGAGAGAATGTGTGTGTGTGTGAGACTGAGAGATAGAGAGAGAGAGAGAGAGAGAGAGAGAGACGAGAGAGAGAGAGAGAGAGAGAGAGAGTGTAGGTATATAAGAGGTCCTTCTGCTCACGACCCACCAGACAAGGCCCCATTAATTACCCCATCACTCATTAACCCAACCAGACCCAGACCCTCCTCGTTGCCAATGCAGTGAAGGAAGGAGGGATGGGGAACAGGAATCAAACAGTATAATGGTCGTGATTAAAGGGGGTGTGGGAGTAGGGGACAGGCTTTGGGGTGGACAGGGGGGGTACGGGAGTAGGGGACAGGCTTTGGGGTGGACTGGGGGGGGAAGTAGGGGACAGGCTTTGAGGGGTGGACTGGGGGGGGTACGGAAATAAGGGGACAGGCTTGGGGTGGGTAGAAAGCCTGTCCTCTATTCCCACACACCCTTAAAGACCCTGTGATCGTGTATGAGATTTTTGGGGGCTTCTGATTCCTCCTTCATTATAGGTGCATAGTGGTGGTGTTTCGTGACAGTGTTAGAAGGACTCACTAATCTCCATTTTTTTTTACTACATATATCACGGGGGTTCCTTATTTAAGAGGAGGATATAATAATACACTTTGGGTGCATTGGAGTGCCTTGGTTCCTCCTAAATAAATATGCCAGGAAACACTAGGACCAGATTAACAGTTATATTGGTGGTGGTCTGTTGCTTGGAATGGTTTGGTGGAATCGGGTGCTCCAGATTTACCACCAATACTATAACACACACACACACACACACACATACACACACACACACACACACACACACACACACACACACACACACACACACACACACACACACACACACACACACCACTTAGTCCACGCCTCACCAACCAACCAACCAAGCAAGCAACCCAACATTTTACAGTCTTCAGTCACGAATCACCAACTCTTGCCTTCACCATCAAAGCACAATATTGCGTCTGCTCTCGACTTAATTAATGAGATTCACTAAATTATTATCCGCTGGTTCGAGTCTAGTAGTTGCGTGTGAAGAGTTATTGTTATTGTTGTTGTTGATTTGCATATTATTATTGATGTTGATTTGCATATTATTATTATTATGAAAGTTGGCTCTTTGTCGGTCGGAATATCATGTTATAAAATTATTATATTCAAATGTTATCATATTTTTTTTTATTATACTCTAGTTCAGTCTGCCATAACAAGAGAACACACACACACACTAAAAAAAAGAAGTTCAACATACAAGCCATTATCTCGTCAGTATTACAACATCTCTTCACAGTAAT
Organism: Petrolisthes manimaculis; assembly: GCA_034508575.1. Lineage (NCBI taxonomy): Eukaryota > Metazoa > Arthropoda > Malacostraca > Decapoda > Porcellanidae > Petrolisthes > Petrolisthes manimaculis. The sequence goes on along the minus strand of JAWZYT010003867.1, from coordinate 4,909 downwards.
AATAATAATAATAATAATAATAATAATAATATGACTGAAGCTATACTGATGCCCTTTGTATGTACCTAACCAAACATAATCGTACCATGATACCAGTACTTGATAAAAATGTAGCCAAAATGCGAGAGAGAGAAATTGTAAATACTGTAGGTGAGAGGAGGAGAAGGGTCGGGGTTGGGTGTGGTGGTGGTGGGGTGGTGTGGGTGAAATGGAAGCGTGGTAGGATGAAATGTTGCGTGAGTGAGTGAGGGAGGGAGGGAGGGAGGTGGAGAGTGATGCTGGAGGAGGAGGTGGTGGTGGTGGTGGTGGTATGAGAGATAAAATGAAAGAGATGTTAGAGTTGATTCAGAAATAGGGACATTGAAAAGAGAACAACAAGTAATGGAAATAGAAGAGAAAGACAGTGGTAGGTAACAGGAAATATATAGATAGGTATATTGTGTGTGTGTGTGTGTGTGAGAGAGAGAGAGAGAGAGAGAGAGAGAGAGAGAGAGAGAGATGAGAGAGAGAGAATATTCACCCCTCATCAGTAGTGAAGTCAAGATACCCCCATCGCTCACACCTTCAGAGCCCCTTCATTACACTCTACCAAGGCACACCCCCATCCCCATCCCCACACCTCATGTTCAACCCAACCCAACCTAACCTAACCTCAGCTCTGCCCTGCCCTGCCCTGCCCTGCCCTACCCTACCCTACCCTGCCCTACCCTACCCTGCCCTGCCTGCCCTATACCAACCCATGCCAACCCAAACACTACTACTTATACCTTACTTATACCTTACTTATACCTTATTCTACCCTATACCAAACCAACTTAAACACTACTACCTTACTTACTCTGCCCTGCATTTGCTCTGCCCTATATCATATACACATACACAACACACCTTCCTTTCTCTCTCTACTCTTCTCCCTTCAGTTCCTCCCCTTCTCTCCCTCCCCTTGTGTTACCCAAGTTAAAATATAATAGACTCGATTATGGTAAGTACTCAGCCCCTTCCCTCTCTCCCTCCCTCTCTCTCTTCTCCACTCTCCCTTTCCCTCTTCCCTCCCTGGGAGATGAATATATGAGTGGGGTGATAGATGAAGGGAGTGAATGAGTGGTTGATGAGTATATGAGTGGGGTGATAGATGAAGGGAATGAATGAATGGTTGATGAGTATATGAGTGGAGGTGATAGATGAAGGGAGTGAATGAGTGGTTGATGAATAAATGAGTGAGGTGATAGATGAGTGAGTCAGTGAGTAGTGTAGTGACCAGTTCATAAAAAGCAAAGTGGATGACGAGAAAGATCAACATAATAAATACATAAGCGTATAATAATAATAATAATAATTGACTCAGTGAAGGCCTGCCAAATTAATATTGACTTGTAGTGTAGCCTGAGTAAGCTTTATGTACCGTGAGTGTATGCATAAGTAACAGAGTGAGTAAGCAAGTGAATAACTAATAATGTGCTATCACGAGTAGGTATAGGCTACAGCAGCAGCACACACACACACACACACACACTGATACGAACACATACATACACTGATACACACACACACACATACACACACTCATACTGTATACTCACATACATACAAACACTGATACACACACACTCACACACTGATACGAACACACACACACACTGATACGAACACACACACACACACACATATACACACACACACTCACACACACACAAGTATCTAGAGAAAGGTTAGATCCTACTTTTGCTAGTGTCTGTACAATAGATTATTCCATTTACCTCATTTTGTATAATCGAATGAAATTATGAAAATAGTCCCCATATTGAATTACCAAATTATTTCAGCATCACACGTCAAAAGAATAAAACACAACTGTAAAAAAAACCTTCTCATCTGTAATAACATATATTTTATTTTATTTTTCGTTTCAATACTTTATAATTATTTTTATATATTTTTTTATATTCCTCTATTTATTTTTTATCTTGCGTCTCAATACCACTTAAAGTCATAATAATGTTTTTTTTATTCGTTGCAATAATTTATAATGATTTATATATACATATTTCTTTAAATCCTCTATTCATTTTTTTTTATCTTGCGTCTCAATGCCACTTAAAGTTCGATTTAAACCTCAAGTGATGGCAGGAGAGGAAAAGGACTCGACGCCATTGGTGGAGAAGGGTTTGTTTACACGTGACGTCACTGGTGTGGTCCAGGGGCGCCTTCCCATTGGTCCAACAGTTTCCCGCCACCCTCACGGAAGCTCTCTCTGATGGGCAGATGATGTTGATAGAGTGGATATCGATATTCGGACGAGTGCTTCGCTATTATTGTTATAGCGAAAGGAAATTATTCTTGGCCGTAGAGAGAGAGAGAGAGAGACAGAGAGAGAGAGAGGGAGAGAGAGAGAGGGAGAGACAGAGAGTGTGTGTGTGTGTAGAGAGAGAGAGAATGTGTGTATGTTTGTGTGAAAAAAGAGAGAGTGTGTGCGTGTGTATATGTTAAAGAGAGAGACATCCACACATTCAGAGACACAGAGAGAGAGATGTGTGTATGTATGTTTGTGTGAAAAAAGAGAGAGAGAGTGTGCGTGTGTGTATGTAAAAGAGAGAGACACCCACACACAAAGAGAGAGAGAGAGAGAGGGGGGGGGGGGGGGAGGGGGTCACACGTACGAAAACAGTTAAAAGAACCCAACCGAATCCAATATTTAACCACCAATATATACTTTAAGTCTGTGTGTGTGTGTGTGTGTGTGTCTGTGTGTGTGTGTATGTGTGTGTTGAGACAAGATAATTAAATTTGCTTCTGCGTTGATGTCACAGAACTTCACACGTAGTCAAAAATAAAGTGTCTTATATCCATACATATATATATAATTATACAACACACATACAGCAGTAACAAAAATATCGTTCAAACCATAATAATAATAATTTTCCCCATTTCAAAAAAACTTCACAAATCACAGGTTCCATTTTATTATTTTTACACAAACAGATTTTTTTTTTTTTTTTTTTTTTTTTTTTTCATTTTCCCGATACCTACCCATTGCACATCGATCGATTATGATACTGTATTATATATAAAAAAAATTGTATGTAAACGTGCCACAATTTACCTATTATTAATTATTAGCAATCACCTTATTACATACTTCTCTACTCAATATTACATACCGGAAGCCGCACACTTTTCCTTTTATGTATGTACGAAAAATTCTCAAGGAAGTCATTATGATTATTATCCTCATTTTAGCTGGATTAAATTGCCGAACGATCTGATGACCTTTTTTCCACTATGAGGCGACGGACGGACGAGAGAGAGAGAGAGAGAGAGAGAGAGAGAGGAGAGAGAGAGAGAGAGAGAGAGAGAGGAGAGAGAGAGAGAGAGAGAGAGAGAGAGATAGACAGACAGACAGGGGGTTGTGTGTGTATGTGTAGGATGGAAGGATGGACAGTGTGTGTGTGTGTGTGTGTGTGTGTAGGATGGAAGGACAGAGTGTGGGTGTGTGAGTGAGAGAGAGAGAGAGAGAGGAGAGAGAGAGAGGGAGGGGCGTGGCAGGGAAGCCTTCTTTCAACTCACTCCCCCTTGTTGGGTTCATGGATGTATGTATGGCAGGGGGACAAGGTCAGGTAGGTCACACACACACACTCACACACACACACACACACACACACACACTAATGAGGGTCCTGCTCTTCAAGTACCCAGGAAAAGATATTGGATTTAATTAAACTCACAACCTTGGTTCATGAACATTAATTTTGTCCTTTATTATATTATTGTATTTATTATATGTTTTCCCTTCGTATTAATCATTTTCCTTTCTTATTAATTATTTTCCCTTCGTATTAATCATTTTTTCTCTTCGTATTAATCATTTTATTTTCGTATAAATTTTATTCCCATTCTTGTCACTCCACTCCACTTCAACAACTTACAATTCCATCCTCACTGCTACTACCACTACTCCTTCACAATAGTTCCACCATTACTCCACTATCCAATGTGCAGTCCAAATAATTCCACTTCTCTATCTCACTCCACCACCCCTCCACCTCACCATCTCTCTCCATCTCATTCCACCACCACCACCTCTCCATCTCACTCCACTACCCCTCCACCTCAGACCACCACACCCCTCCTACTCACTCCACCTCACTCCCTCCACCACTCCAACCACCTCCCCTCCTACCATTAATTACCTTCACCCTAATGACTCCATTGAATCGTGCCAGGGTCATTAGTAAACCTCACCTTCCGGCCAAGTCGTGAGTTCTGACATATTAACCACCTAATTACCTATATGCTAAAGGACTCTATTCGGGAGCTGGGTATGTATGAGGGGGAGGGGAGGGAAGGGGAAGGAGGGAGGAGGGAGGGGAAGGGGAAGAGGGGAGGGGATGTAAGGTATAGGTATTGGATAGTGATATTTATTGTGAAGATGGATGTAGTGTGTTACGACCAGGATTTTAGTATCCATCATTGTTAAGTATGTCTAGAGTCGGTGAAGCTGGGGGTTGGAGCCGTTGTGTGTGTGACCTGGTGTTTCATATCTCAGAGCTAGTGAAGCTGTGAGTTTACCTGGTAGGTATAGTGTTGGTGTTAGGCAGTAGTAGGTCTCTTCCCTCAACAGTGTAACATCTCTCTCCACAACTGGTGAGATGGACGCTTTATTTATATACTCAAGATTGTTCACAGCTTTATAGGATTAAGTTTATAGGATTAAGTGTTTAGGATAGGAAGGGTAAGTGTTTATAGTTATAGGTTTAAGGTTGTAAAGTAGTTAGATATTATGTGTTATATGATCGATTCACTGGTGAGTGAGATTCTGTTTAACTATTTATTTCCGCTGTGCATATTTGTGTTTATATTACAATATATTTATAAATTAACTAAAGTATTTTGTGTATATCCCATAGCT
>JAWZYT010003866.1:0-20725 GCA_034508575.1 Petrolisthes manimaculis | reverse complement strand
TTCATAAACCTTCATCCTCATTGACTTTGTGTGATGAATGATAGTCAAAATATTGCTGGAGACACGATGCTTATTCATGTATTCATCACCACCACCATCACCATCATAATTCACGTCCTTCCATTATTTTAACCATTAATCCTTATCCCTCACTGCCCTATTAGTCTAACCTGTCCCTACCAACCATTATTCTTCCTTGCTTCATCCCTCCGTCATTTCTCCCATAACAAACTCATCCCTCCTCTTATATTCTCATTTTACTTTCCTATAAACAGCATCATTTCATCTTCTTCGTTTCCTCTGTCAGTCTTTTCCTCTCATCTTTTCTTCCAAATTTATCTTCATTCTTTCTTCTCTCTCCAACTTCCTTCCTGTCTCTCCTTTTCCCTCTCTTTGCACCTCCTTTTCTCACTTTCCCTATCTCTTCTGCCAATTCCCTTCCTCTCTCACATCCTCCTCTTCTTCTTACGTCTTCCTCTCTCCCTTATCCCCGTCCCTCACCTACCACCTCGGCTGGGGGGAGGGGGCTAGACAGGGGTAGAGAGGGGGAGGGGACTAGCCAGGAGAGGTGGAATAGGAGACGAGCCAGGGGTGTAGGGGCAGGGGGTTGGCCAGTGGGAGAGGGAGGGGACTAACTATGGGAGGATTGGTGGGGGGGAGGGGGGCTAGGTAGGGGTGGAGGGGTGACTGCCTTATATGGTGGTGATGTGTTTGTAGCACCGTGGGGGTGGTAGTTATGGTGGGTCACCTCTACCACCACCTCTCACCTCCCTCGCTCTCTCTCTCTCTCTCTCTATCCCATTTTCTCTTTCTTCCGTTTCCTCCATTCTTTCCCTCTTTTCTCTATCTTCCTCTCACTCTGTTCTCTCTACCTTTCATTCCCTCCTCTCTTTCGCTTCCCATTTTCTGTATATCTCTTTCTTCCCGCCTTTCTCTCTTTTCCTTTCCCTCCTCTCATTCGTTTCCTTCCCCTCTCTTCCTTCCTCCCCTCACCAAACACCAAACACCACCACCACCACCGATACATTCCCACGCCCATCACTCACCCCAACCTATGAATACCACCTTGTACAAACACCTCACTAATCCATCCATAACTGGCCTCACCTTCCCACACCACCACCACCACCTCCACCACCTCCTCTACCTCTCTAACCAGACATCTATTCATCACACTAACTTATGCACATTACCGCCTGTTCATACATTCACCCATACATCCATCCATGTATAATTCTCTCTATCCACAGCATCCATACATCCATCCATCTTTCCCCATCTCTCTAAAACATAAACACTCACTGAAAATACCGTCTATTTATTCCTACATTATCTCTATCAACACCACCACCACCACAACACAACAACACCCATCCACCCACCTACAATACAACAACACCTCTAGCACTACCACAACCCCTCAACTGTCTCATATCCAATTAAATGTTTTAGTTTTTTACACTTTCTAATAACAAAAACTACAACTTTCAACTCTCATTATCTCATTTCTCATTATCACACTTCCTACCACCAATTCCCACCACCACTCAACAATCCATCACACCCTGTTTACCTATTAAGTACACGCTTCTCACACCGACAATGACTGGGGCTTCCTGTTAATGGGCCTCCCTCACCTCACCTCACCTCCCAGACACTGCTTGGTTTGGTCAGGGGGTGGTGGGTGGGTTTGGTGGAGGTTAGGGGACGAGGGTAGAGTGGGTGAGAGGGAGGCATAGAGGATGATGTTTGTGTGTGTGTGTGTGTGTGTAATAGAGAGAGGGGGAGGGGGAGCGAGAGCTACAGCTACCCATTCACCAAGGCACATACAGTATACGCCGATAAACAAACACACAGGCACACACACCGATAAACAGACACACAGGCATACACACAGATAAACAAATTCACACAGACAAGCAGACAGACAATTTCAGAGTCAGCAAACAGGTAGGTGTGAACAGAGAGACCACAAGCAGTCATTCATTCATTCATTCATTCATTCATTCATTCATGAGTGGAGGTGAACCAGGAAGGGTTAGAATGGAATGATATCAGGCCTCCTCTTCTTTTGTTCGGTGATGATAGCTGCCATAAAAACTGTATCAACGCCATCTATTGTTCTGAATCGTAAACTCCACTCGTAAATCCCACCAGAAATAGCAACAATCATCTCCACCACAGCTTTCTATGCCACTTAGCACTAAAGGGGAGATTCTCTTGTTGGCAAATTGGAAGGCTACTGATTCATCCTAACTGTACCAGAAACCATGCAGATGCTTTCAATGGTAGTAATAGGGGATCTGTTTCGTGGCGTAGTTTGGAGGAATCGTGGACCTTTTAATTCACCAACAAGTGTATCTCCCCTTAAGCATGCAAAGGCTAGGGAAGGTTCTGTTTGCATTTTTCTTTATCATAAAGCAATTTATTCCTTTCGCTTACGTATTTCCGGAGTTGTTATTGACTTTTAAAGGTTACAAACAATTTTAATTTCTGAAGCAGTTGCCTCGTCTCCCTCTTTTCTGCCCTTGCTTTGCCAATCTATGTAATCTCCAGATCGAACACAAAAGATTGTACTCCTACATCCCCTGAAGCCTTAGATAACCATGAGAGTGTTATGGCGAAGGTAAAGTATGACGACACGGGTAGTAATTTGCCTTAGAAATACGCCTATCGATTGTGTGAAGGTTATTACCGGTACATTCACAAAGTCTATACTCAGTGTTGGATCCCACAACACTCTCCACATAATTTATCTTTTAATAATTTTGTGCTTGAAATCACCCGATGCTTCATACTTCCATAGAGTAATACTTACAAGTACTGTAGTATTGACAACAAAAATGTATACACACACTGTTGTTGTTTTCGAGTGTTTACGACACATAGAAAGTGTAAAACTATATAGGCTAACTGCAATACAACATTATTATTAAGTTTGTTGTTTTGCAATCACCGAGTCACTTGGTAGACCATTCATTGCTGTATATCCAGACTAATGACTTTCTTTCCATAAATAGCCTGTGAACATATACCTGTGGCCAACCGTACAGTATAGTACAGGAAATAATAACAGTACAAGGACGTTCGGGTGGGTTAGTCATTGAGGATTTGATATGTTACTAAGTACGACCCTGAAAGGTTGACTCTAAAAACCAGACAAACAGATTCACAATAATAAGTGAAACCTGAAGACTGGAGTTTTTTCGAGCCCTGAGTTCCTCGTGTTGCATGTCCTAGGTGAGGCTTACAGACGGCTTGTTTATATTTTGGTCACACGTGAACATAAATCCTGAGTCTAACTACCACCTGTACTCCCACCTCAACAATGCCCCTCTGTCCTTCTCTGTGCTATCTTATTAACTGTTACACACACGCCCACTCCTTCCTTATCCAGACTCTCCCCTCGCATGCCTCTTCCATCTTCCCCTCTCCCATCTTCCCCTCTCCCATCTTCCCCTCTCCCATCTTCCCCTTTCTTATCTCTTCTTCTCACTTCCCCTCTCTCTTCACTTCTTCTCACTTCCGCTTTCTTTTCCCTTCTTCTCACTTCCCCTTTCTTTTCCTTTCTCACTTCCCCTTCCTTCTCCTCCCTTCATCTCCCTTTTATGCCATTCCATTCCAGTCTTTACACGGTCCTCCCCTTAGCAATATATTAAACTAACACTTGTCCCTGTTCCTCCTACTTCTTCCCCAGACATTTGCTTTTCCCTTCCTCAAAACCTGACACCAACCCTCAACCCTCACCATTACTCCTTATACACCTCTCCCTTTCCAATTCTGAAATCCAGCTCTTATACCTACATCCCTTATCCTTACCTTTTACTCTTTACACATTCCTTTTCTACTTTTCCTAACCACCAACCTTTATTCCTTCCTTCACTCTCGTATCCCTCAAGCCTCTCCTCTCTACCCCTTACTTTAGTCCCCTCCCCCTCTCTTCTACCCTTACTCTCATCTCCTCCACCTCTCTTCTACCCTTACTACTCTCATCTCCTCCCCCCCCCCCTCCCCCTCCCGCTATACATAAAGTGAGGAGGTCGGCAGTAGCAGCAGCAGTGTCCCTAACCACCAGCTAGGGACCGACACCTCCAAACAGGGACCCACAAATCCCCCGATGCCACAGATTACACCCGAGTTACACCTCCACTCCATACCTTATTTGCATACGTATATACAGCACATGACTAACAGAAGCGGCTCGTTAACCAACCACTCCTATATATTCCCCAACTTTTGTCCGTCTGTGGTGATGCTGACGAATATTGTGAGGTCCACATTCCAAGTCGCCAACAGAGGTCCATGGGAGTTTGTAGCATCCCAGGACATGATCATCTGGTAGAGTATAGTGGCCAGCGATTGTGTTTGTGGCATTCATTCGTAGTCATTTCAAAGGCCTATAATGATATCGTCTGGTTTGGTAGGATGTTATCGACCCATGGGAGTTTGATTAGGAAGACGTCTATTAAAACACAGGAATAACAAAGGTGATATGGCTCTGTTGCTGCTGCTCTGTGAGGGAGGGGGCCTTCTATACTCTCGTGTACTATTACTTTAATTAAGGGGAGATTCTCTTGGTTGGTAGTAAATTGGTGGGTTACTGATTCCTCCAAACTATGCCAGGAAACAAATCACCTCAATGTTACTAATAGGGCATCTGTTGTTTCGTGGGATAGTATGGAGAAATCAGCTGACTGGTTGACTGGCTGACTGGTTGGTTGGTTGGTTGGCTGGAGGAAGTGAAGAAGGGCTGTCGGTCTCTTTGGTGGTGTCGGTGTCTCTGTTCTCACGGTGAGGGTCAAACCATTTACATAATATTGCTGGTTCCAAACCTTCACCTACAGAACGGCTTGCCTTTGCTTCAACTGTATGCTGTGTGTCTGTAAATACACAATCATGGACAAAAATTCTTATCCACACTCAAACTTTCGCTGTATTAAATTGAATATCCCAACCTATTAAGAGAAAGTCTGTAATTCCTCCAAACTATGCCATGAAACAGACGCCCTCAGTGGTACTAATAAGGGATTTGTATCGTGGCATACTTTGCAGGAATCACAGACCATGAAATTCACCAACAAGAGAATCTCCCCTTAATTAAGCCTTTATCCTCTCATTGGGATTTGATGTAGTTTCAACAAGGGAACATAGGGACGACTGTCGTGTTTCTGGCTCTTCACTATGACGGCATGATAGAACCTAAAGGATCAATATTATAAAAACGTCTTGCATCTTCCCTCGGGATGGCTCGTTTTGGCAGTTTTGTTTCAGTCTTAAAACCTGCTTGAAACATCTAAGGAATGGTTTTATTTTTTCCTAAACAAAGGAATTATCCGTGTGCATGGAATATTTTGTAGGCATTTATTCTCATCTGTGTTCTTGATTTCAGTATAACTATTGATATAAATAATCGATATAGATGCGTCAGTTAGTTTCCGTGCTTATCATACCTAGGATTCATATTGCGGTGTTGGGTATCGCATTTAGATATTTTTCTATAGTAGTAATGACGAAACTCGAGGTATCCAAACCCTCAAATAAAGGGGGACAACATCTGTATATTTCTCTCTAAAAACTAAACATTATTCTAGTCTGCATGAGGAAAGCACTCATCAGATCGTTCAAAAGTGTAAACCTAATTCATTGAGACCCTGACTTGCCTGCCATCTGCCTTATTCTCGGTCTTCTTAACAATAGTCTGTGAATAACTTAATGACTATATGCTGGTACCTGTTTTCCTTTTCTGCCTATATATACTTGCCAGTCTATACCGCCACGAAGGTCAACCACCATAGGCAGGCCCATATCTTTAACGTGTTTCTTTTTATGGTAGCAAATTATGTGAGGCGTGAAAAATGATGCTGTCTTCTCGCCTGCCCCCTTATACACACCTACCTCACCTTACTGCTGCCACCCTCACCACACCACACCTGTCTCACCCTACTGCTGCCACCCTCACCACACCACACCTGTCTCACCCTACTGCTACCACCCTCACCACACCTGTCTCACCCTACTTCTACCACCCTCACCACACCTGTCTCACCCTACTTTTACCACCCTCACCACACCTGTCTCACCCTACTTCTACCTCCCTTGCCACACTTGCTTTACTCACCCTTTTCTTCACTCATCTATTTCATCGCTCACCATTCTTGCCTCATTCACCCCCCTTGCCTCACTCCCTTCCCTTACCTCACCATCTTTGACAAACCCTTTCTTACTGCACTATCACCCTTTCTTACTGCTCTATCACCCTTTATTACTGCTCTATCACCCTTTATTACTGCTCTATCACCCTTTATTACTGCTCTATCACCCTTTATTACTGCTCTATCACCCTTTATTACTGCTCTATCACCCTTTCTTACTGCTCTATCACCCTTTCTTACTGCTCTATCACCCTTTCTTACTGCTCTATCACCCTTTCTTACTGCACTATCACCCTTTCTTACTGCTCTATCACCCTTTTTAGACTTGGATTTTCAGAGTGACCAGCAAAAATATCTAGCATTGATCGATGTAAATTAATAAAAAGTACTTCATTAGTGGACTTCTTTGTCATTGAATATTACCATAAGTTTTTCTTTGGCGTTAATTTGTATTCCCACCTTCAGACTTTCTCTCAGTAGTTTATCATTTATTTGCTGTAACTCGTCTTTCCCGAAGTGATTAGTAGACAGAATATACATACATACATACATCTATTATTTTGGGCATATGAGCAGAACATGCATCTATAATTATTTTTTTTAGGCACACAGGTATTTTAACAAGGCAACAGGTTATGATATGAATAATGACCAGTGTAAATATTAATACCCCTGACAGTGTAGATAAATAAGAAGCTATACTGTATATCAATTAACTACGGTCTCTAACTAAAATCATTAATAATTAAACCAGTGTAAATATTAGCACCCCTGACAGTATATATAAATAAGAGGCCAAGCTTTATATTAATTAACTACGGTATCTAACTAAAGTCTTTAATTAAACCTGTGTCAATATTACATTAATTAACTACAGTATCTAACAACAACAACAACAACTAAAATAATTCATTAAACCAGTGTCAATATTACTGTCCTTGACAATGTAGATAAATAAGGAACCATACGGTATATATTATTAATTAACTACGGTATCTAACTAGCATAATTAATTTACCTGACGATAAAAAATTAATCATTCTCTCTCCCCCCCCCACCCCCTGCAGGAGAGAGAGGTCCAGGATGCTCAAGTGGACTCTGCGGAACCCCCTGGACGCCACCACCCCCACGCCCCCGCCCCCAGACGTCCGCTACACCGTGAGGCAGGCCGAGGTCAGACTCAACCTCAAGGACTCCAACAAGTGCTGGCTCGAAACTCAGGTCAGGGGGGATTTTTTTTTTTTTTTTCGTGTGTGTGTATATTATTTTTATAGACGATAGAATTGGTGATTATGTGTGTGTGTTTGTGTGTGTGTATTTTATTTTTATAGACGATATGTTTGATGGATAGCCTATGTGTGTGTGTGTATGTGTGTCTGTGTATGTTATTTTTACAGACGATAGATTTTGTGGCTATGTGTGAGTGTGTGTGTATTTTTTTTTATATAATAGATTTGGTGCCGATGTAGTGTGTGTGTGTGTGTGTGATTGCCTTATTGCCAAAATGTTTATGTGTATTTTCTGACATCGATGACACCAATTATTGGCAAATATCCCTTTTAAATGCATAAAATAAATTGTCTGAATCCAAATGTATAGAAAAAAATACTAAACGTGAATAATTTTACCATACATAATTAATAACATGTCTGAGACGCTAAAACAATAATCACAGTTAACTCATGGTCATAATAATAATTTTGTATTTGCTTGCATGCAGGTAAAGGTCGCCCAAGTAAAGTCTACCCCAAAAATACTGGGAGCCTCCATAGAAAACGGTGAGGTCGCAGAGTCAGAGCACGAGAAGCTGGATCTTGGCAAGGAGAACGAAAGTATATTTAAGAAATTGATGTCTGCCTCACACCAACCCCCGGAGGAAGAGAAGAAGAGGAAGAGACACCATAAACATATCAGGTAAATCATTGTAGTCTATTAATTTTAATGGGGAAATAGATTCAGTGTTCGGAAATCTGGAGCAAATGATTCCTCCAAACTATTTTAAGCAACAGTACACCATTATTTTTTGGGTAACTTGGTAGGCCTACTGTTTCCTGGCATTCTTTGGAGGAATCAAGACACTCCAATGTACCAAAAGTATAAAGATTGAAGTTATTCATGTCCCAATGCTCATCCACATAAATGCTAATGTATGTATGTGTTGTATTTTAAAGATTATAATTATTCATGTCTCAAATGCTCACCCCCTCGTAGCCTAATTTATTGTATTTGTTGTTTTGTAAAGATTTTCATTATTACAATAACGCTGATGTATGTATGTGTTGTATTGTAAATATTATAATTAATACACTAACACTAATGTATGTATGAGTTGTATTGTAAAAATTAGAATTATTACGCTAACGCTGATGTATGTATGTGTTGTATTGTAAACATTATATATTATTATTATATATTCTATCTATCTATCTATGTTAAAATCTTTACCCAATCCGAGCCTAATGACTGTATGTGTGTGTGTGTGTGTGTGTATGTGTGTTATTCAGATGTAACCCCCTGGACCCACTACGTCTGTTCTCTGGGGAGGTGACCGACAGCGACACCGGCAGCGTGTACATGAGGCTGGACCACACCCCCGCCGCCCTCCAGCCCCGCCCTGCCCCCCCTGCCCCCACCACAGGCCCCAACGACCCCCGCAGGAAGCCCCTCGTCGATATCTCCAACGGGGACTACAGCGATCTGAAGAAGCACCTGCAGCACCTCTCCGCCTCCTACCTCCACCCCAGCAGCCACTACTACCACCCTCCTAACAACCTCCATCCCCACCCTCACCCCAACCACCACTATCAACACTACCATCACCATCAGCACTATCATAACAACACCACCACCACCGCCACATCCACTCAGCACCTGCCACAGTATCTGCAGCCCTTTGCCGCTCCTAACAGGCCCCAAGCAAATCTGCAGGTGAGGGTCTTCAACGATCTAGTAATTAACATACACACACATAAAAATCTTATTAATTTCAAAACAAATTCTGTTGCCCTGTTTATGTATCCCAACTGTCCTCCATACTTTGATCTCTTTCCCTCACTTGTGCCTGTAAATAATATCTAACGTACACTCGTGATACGTAATCCCTGACCTGAGACGAACGGCAGGCACCACACACACACACACACACATACCCTGCATTCGAACTCAGCCTCTATATGTGCACTGGATGGGAAAATGAGCAATACCAGGTGATTCGAAGCTTTCTGCTCCTCACTCTTTAGTCAGAAATTATGTATCATGAGTGTACTCTGGAAATTTTGGTTATATTTACCTTTTATAATGTAGCGTTCAATAATAATATACATGCATCTAAATTATGACATTGAACTGATCATTGTAATTATTAAAACTCACAATGGTTGACAAAATAATTATTCCAAACAGTTTCGACGACAGCAGGTGTTGTCCTCTTCAGTGGAAATACATATTAAGAATGGTCTTAAATTATGGACCCTGTGCTCATGTATGATAACTGGAGGCTTCTGATTCCTCCTGACGATGTCACAAAACAAGCTCCTTCCATATAGGTGGCGTTTCGTAGCAATATTTGAAGGACTCATTTATCTCCAATTAATCTGTATTTCCACTAAAGAGGAAGATATATGTCGTCAAAACTGTTTGGAAAAAAATTCTTTTTTTTCATAGGTATTTAAATTTACAATTAGCATCACAATATACGACTTATATATAAATTCCCATCCATGTGATTTTCTTCATCTTTCTCATAAGTTTTTACCATTTGAAAGACAAACTACTTTTATAATAATATCTGTAAACGTATTATTATAATAATGTAATATATAAAATGAAAGACAAATCATATTTGTAAAGCTATTTATTATGTCATATAGAATTTAAAATACATATCATACTAATCAGTATTACTGGATCTCCACTTTTCTTTATCATCGTCAAATATCTTGGATTCTATAAATAATCGACAAACTGTACTGATACTTATTAAACTTTACAAATTTCCCCCCCATCCCCAGAGAACACCCAGTGGCCCCCTCCACCCTACCCGACCTGACCCCCTGGGCGCCTCCTCGTCACAGGTCACCCTCCAGGACTACCGCCACAGGTCAAGGTCATCCTCCAGGTCAAGGTGAGTTTTGGAATTACACTATAAAAACTTCACTATAGTTGACTATATATTATTGTATTATGTTGAAAGTTGGTTCATAATGTATCTCATGATGATGATTTTAACATTTTTTGTTTTAATACAAAGCATAATTATAGGTTGGCTGTGTATGGAAATGTTACATAATTATTAATACAGTATTTACTAGGTTGAATGTACTTATTCTTCTTTTAACTAGTTACTCTTAGTTCTCTTTCACGGGTCACTATGTATAACTTCTTATACATATTTGCAAAACGTTATTCACCTGTGATCATCTTAATTAATGTATACTTTCTGTCAATCCATCTGTTACACCCTTTCATTTCTTCTCGTCATCTACTGTAAGCCTCATATACTTTATTTACTATTTTATCCCAATGTCAAGATTCTGTTTCACTGTCTGTTTCTCTCTGTCTTCTCCTGCATGTCTAAATTGGTCTACTATCGGTTTTTTATCTCTCCTATCTATATCATATTCATTATCTCATTCTCACTGACCATCCTTTTCCTTTCGTATCTTTTTCTTTTTTTAATTATAACCTATTCTCTCTATCGCATTTAAGTATCTTAATTCTATTCACTCCCTCCGGTTTCATCCCTCTTCTTACCCCCTCCCTCCCTCTTCTTACCCCTCCCTCCCTCTTCTTACCCCTCCCTCCCTCTTCTTACCCCTCTCCTCCGCCTTTGACTTCTTGCCCCTTCTCTCTCTCCCTCTCTATGACCTCCTTCCCTTTCCCCTGCAGGTCACGCTCGTCTTCTGTGTCTAGGACGCGCCCTTTAGTCAACTCTAGTCTACTGGCTCTCCCGCCCTGCCACCTCAGCAGGGGCACGGCCGAGGGGCAGAGCCAGTCCATGCTTCAGGAGGGCGGTGGTGGTAGTAGAGTTTGGGGTGGAGGGAAGGGCAGGAAAGTCAACAAGAGGCCGGGAGACACTGAAGGAGAGACTGCAGAAGGAGGGAGAAAAGCGGCCACTTCTTCCTCTTCCTCCTCCTCTTCCTCCCAAGTTGTCCTTAAAAGACACTCCATCGCCGATATCCCCAGCGAGGCGACGTCTTTTCTCCGCGGCATGTGGGAGGCGCAGAAGGAGAGACGACTACGCTCCTCCAGCCACGAAAGACGGAGGGAAGGATCCAGGGAAAGGTCCAGCAGGCTCAGGTTCGGCAGGGAGAGACGGAGAGAGACGGACAGGGAGGAGGAGAGACGGAGAGAAGAGGGCGTGGGTGTGGTGGCAGTAGAAGGTGGAGGAGACAACAACAACATCAACAACAGCAGGAGGAACGAGCCCTCAGAGGAAACGCTAACCTACAGCAGGGTGGAGAGAGTGGAGGGACGAAGAGCGAGCAGAGAGAAACAAAAGAAGAAGAATAAGAAGAAAGAGGAACCCATCTACGAGAAGGTTGGAGGGGGTTCGAGTACCACCACTTCAGGCTCGAGTCTCGCCTCAAGGCAGAGCAGCAAGGTGACATCTGGTTCAAGTATCAGCTCGAAGAAAAGCTATAACTCGTATGACAATGCCATCTACATGTCGATGAGGGACTTGAGGGCCAATTGTCGAGGTGGTGCTGATGAAAGAAACGAGAAACGGCAAGAAATTGATGATGAGAGATTAAGAGGAGCAGGAGGAGGAGGTGAAGGAGAAGAAAAGACCGAACAAGAACACCTATATTCCTCTCTACACCTGCGCATCTCTCCGGACCCCAACAAAACACCTGTACATATGCGAGATCACCTGTACGAGAACATGCTGTACTTGCCAATGACGGAGATCAAAACCAGCCTGATGAAGAGGGTGCCGACGCTGGACCGCTCTCGTCCACTGCCGGAACCACCAAATTTCGACGACAGCGAACTGGACAACACGTGCGACTTCACCTCGGAGCCCCAGAAAGACCTACACAAACCCGTCGCTGTCAGAATCTCCAACGACTTGATAGCTCGGTTCGGCAAGTCCCCAAACGACCGCCAGCACCCGATGCCTCAGTACGGCCTCTACATCGCCACCCAGCCCAGTAAACTGCCTTGTACTGGTGGTGTGGATGGGGACAATGACGACCCCCACCAGGCCCCGTCAGAGAAGCCGTCGAGTAGTGTACACAGGAGCACTGGTCAACACGTACACATTGACTATTCAGAGAAGCCCTATGACCTGCCCGACATTCCCCTTCATAACCTCAGGCCGCCTCCGCCACCGCCTCCCAGGAATGCGAGAGCGAGTCCGAGTCCAAGTCCGAGCGTCAGTCAAGTCAAGGTCTCCAAAGTCAACAAACCCAAAGGCCAGTCCAAGCAGAAGTCAGACCCTCACTTACCCGTGATATACGAAAACACACGACAGGAGGAAGATAACCTCACCCAGTCAGCCAAGAAGAGAAAGTTAAAACACACGATGGCGATTGAGTACCAGTTGAATGAGGAAGAGGACGACGACGAGGAAGAAGGAGGACAGATGAGGCCATGTGAGAGAGATGGTAACAAGGGAGGGTCTGACACCAGTCCTCGCAGTGGTAACCTTTCCAGCAGCGACAATCCAGATAGTGGTGTTTCAGAAGGCATCACCACACCCCTTATCAGCCCTCTTAGTGCTCCTCACAGCCCTCAGACACCACGAAGTGACAGTCTGTTGGAAGAACCGTGTACTCCTCTCAGTTTAGAAGAGTTACACACTATGAAAGAGAGAGAAAACGGGTCTAAGAGAAACGTCAAAGAAAAGAATATTTTCTTTACCAGAGACTCAACTATATTTTCCCAGTTCTCTCATGATGTCACAGACCCTCGATTTCTAGAGGGTATTCTTAGGGAAGTATATAACAGGAAACATCAGGGACAATCTAGCATAGTGAGTGAAGCATCTATAGACGAGATATTCCACCACATAAATATGCTTACACTCCAACAACAACAAACCCCCTCAAGCGTGTCTAGCCCAAACATCAAATTTATGGGACCAGTTGTGGAGGGGAGAGACCAGGTGGAGGACCTCGCGGCCTCCTCAAAGAGCGGCTGTGGGGACCTGAGTAAGATGCTGCTGAGTGCCGTTGGTAGGAACCTGTTTAACGAGTCCTGTAACAACAACAACAACAACAGTCTCTACTACAGCAACAAAAACAACATGTCTACACCGGCCAGGGAATCAAACCCTCGTGAAACCTCTTCGCTCTGCCGCCGACACTCCCTGGCAGGACTGTCGGACATCTCTCGTCGCCTTTCCTGCATCGGGTTTGGGGAGGAGACAAACACTTGGGCCATGGACGTCTCGGACCACAGCGACACCTCGGGGATACTACTGAAGAAGGCCAGGTCCCTACACAGTCTCAACTCCTCACCAGGGGCACGTCATCAGGTCCTGGACGGCGTTGTGCCCCTGAAGGAGTCGATGGAGGAGATACTAAAGGATCCCGAGGTGAGGCTGGGGTGCGGGGTGCCCACTGTCACGCCTCCCAGACCTGCCAATCTCAGCTCAAGTGTACAGTGGTGGGGGGACGAAGGTGAAGGCGAGGATGTGGGTCACCAGTGTTGTGACGGTGACGAGAAAAGAGGAGAAGGAGAAAGACGGAGAAACGAGGAAAGAAAGGGGGAGGGGAAGGAATGGAGAGGTGAGGAGAAAGGAAGAAGAAAAGGAGAAAGGGAAGGATGGAGAGAAGGTGGGCAGAAGGAGGAGGTATGTAACAGCCCAACAAAGGGGAATGGGAGGAGAGGAGGAGAGGAGGTGGTGGGGGAGGGGAGGAGAAAGGAGGGCGAAGGGTGGAGCCCAACAAAAGGTTCAGGTAGGGCAGGTGGTGGCGGCGGTCAGACCAGCCCTCTCTGTCCATCTTCACTCAGTTCCCAGCCTCCGACCCATCCACTCCGTCCTCCTCATAGACCCGTCCTGTCCTCCCCCCTTACCGGTAACCCGACACTGGCTCTTCCGGTGATGAGCAGCGGGTGGCGTGCGGGTGCCTCCTGCCCGCCATCAGTGCCTCTCAGTCTGCCAGCCTGTCAGGACGTGGTGGCGGCAGCTAGAGCCAGTACTGACGTCACGGCATTGACTGAACAGTGGCAGGATAATAGACAACCATCACACTGCAACAACGTGAGTGTGGTTGGTGACTGCAACACGAGTGGTGATTGTAGTGGTATTGGACTCACAGATCGGCAGCAGCGGCGTCAGGAGGAAAGTTGTTACCGCCTTCAGCGCCTTCTACAGGATTGGCCGAGACATCACCAACCCAACCAGGACTCTGACCACTCCGTCAGCGCCGACTGGTCTATGGAAGCTGTGAATGACGAGTTCTCAAGCAGTGATCTCAAAGATATAGAGGGCGAGGAAGGGAACGACGCCCCCTTTGATTCCCCAGTTGCCCCCCGGGATTCCCCAGATTCCCACGACAGTGTCAGTCTGTGTACTTTAGATTCCGACCTCGCTGACGGTATATACCTCAGTCCCCGACTCCTGGAGAAGATCAAACAAGTGTCAGAAGAGAAGATGTTGGCCCGTTTGAGGAGATCCTTCAGGAGTAAGAAGGAGAAGAGGATCCCAGCCTCTGACCAACCCACTCCCACAGTGGCTCCTGCAGCGCCCCCCAGGGTAGGCATCCTCATGTTTGTTGACAACCCAATGTATCTGAGTCCTGAAGTGAAGAAGGAAGCTAGGATAGTGAGTAGCGGCAGCAACAATAATAACAACAATAACGTGAACAATAACAAAAATAAAGAAAGCAGTGTGTGGTACGTGGGCAACCCCATGTATACCTCCCCTGCAAGTGGTAGCAGCCCACTGAGTTACGAGGCGCGACAGAGGGCCATGTGTGAGAAGGAAAACCAGAGAAACTCCAGACTAGCCAAAAAGGTCACTGGTCAAACCACCTCTACCTCCACTCTGGCCAACCGCAAACCTCTGTCCAGTATCTGGCTGCAAAGTAACCCCTGCTATGAGTCCCCAGACGCCAAGAAACCCAATAACAACAACAACAATAATAATAATAACAAGGATTGCAAAGTGACCTACCTCAAGCCACAGAACTCTAAACCCGTCCTTCAGAACACCAAAATAAGCAGAAGTAACAGTCAATACAACCATAACACCAGACTAACCACCACCACCACCAACACCCACCTTCAGGAGGCGACTAACAGGGGAAATTCAGAGAGCGCTTACCTGACCCCCATTCCTGTGAAGCATACCAAACACTTCGTGCCACGCCCCACTGTTCCCCCGCCCCCGAGACCTCCTCCAGAAGGTGACCCAGATATCTTAGACCCGCAGAAGTTCCTGGACCATGAGTACTGCACCATCCCTGGGGACGAGTCTGATTCCTGGGCTACTCAGTCCTCCTCCAAAAAGTCCGAGGAGTCCCCAATCGCACGTAGGTCCCTGGAATTCAGCTGTCTGATGAAGGGCGGCTCTAAGACCTCCTCAGCAAACAGATCCACCTCCAGTAAGAGTTTAGCGACGAAGGGACCGACGACGCCCTCACGTATCTGGCGTCAGACGGGGAAGAACCAGCACTCCACCCCTCGGAAGACCACATACCAGGGCACGCTAGAGAAGGTGTTGTTGGACTCTGCCGCGCCCCTCGGTACACGTCAATACAGAACTCCAAGGGCGGTGAAAAGGGGAAGGAAGTCCACAGCAGCCCTATCCGCTGCCCTCGCTAGTCAGGTTAGTATGATGGGTTTACTTTTTATTAATTAAGCCTGTAGTACACTTTTGTAATGTTATTTATTTCATCTCTTTTGTTTATTCTGAACCTGACTTTTATTTATCAGCTTTGTTCACTTATTTTTCTCTATTTTTCTTTCTTCTAAACCCCTATGATGTTTTTTTTTTTTTTTTTTTTTTTTACTTTTTCCCCTCTTTCTTCTGTGTCATAATTTTCTTCTTATCCCCAGTTATCTATCTTGTTTACGTTATTCACGACTCTAATCATCTTTGTTTCTTGTCACTTTGATGTATCTGCGTTTCCTTTACCTCTGTATGTTTCCATTGCTGATGCATTTGCTTTCATAGTATATTATATATTGTTCAGTTAAATGTTACTGCTTATTTTGTTCACCATCATGTTTGTCATTGTATATATATGACATGTTTAACTAACAATGGACTGTAGTCGCATAGATCATGTGCTGTTTACGTTATAGTTTGTTGTTTATAAACCAGACAACCTTCTTATCTGAAGAATAAACACAACTGAAAAAGATTAGCGTATAACGTGTGAAATACATATAATTTTCAAAGTAGAGTAAATACGAATACGAGGTACTGTGAGACTTTACTATACTTACCTGTATATTTATACTGTGCGCCATTAATAAGAATGTGTAGAAAGACGATTGTGAGATCTCTCTACATTCCTACTGTTCATGCTATACTTTCTTTAGATTTATTCGCCATATGAGATATAGCCTTAATTTCACCCAAGGAATAAATAACGAAACATTGTCATAAAGGGTACTTTATTTATTATAAAGCTTGTGTTCACAATCTGTCAATGACGTCTGCTACACATCCTTGACAAGAATGTGTAGAAGGTCGGATGAAAACCACCTTGTGACCCTATAACTGAACCGTGATATCTCTCATGTTTACACTTTCCCATCTCACCTCCACCCACCACCACCACTCAGAACGGACCACCCTCTCCATCATCACCCCCTCCACCCCTGCCGTCCCGCCCACACCCGTCACTGCGCCAGAATCACCCCGACCACCTCCACCACTACGAGAACGAGCCCCCCTGCGTCGCTTTCGAAAACACGAGCGACTTCCACCACCTGGGAGACACGACCAGATACCAGCTACCCCCCGACAGCATCTACGAGAGCATCCACTTCGATTCCCAGTCTACCATTACGACTGTCGCTCCTAATCGTCATCGTCACTCATCGTCCATCTGTTCGTCCATCTACTCCACGTCACCAAGGCCATCGTCGTCTTACCACACGTCATCTAGAGTGAATCGTCGGTCCAGATCAACGGGGCATCATAATCATCACCATCATCATCACCACCACCAGAATCATCATCACCATCACCAACAAGGAGGGGCAAAAAACGGGGGTTGTGGCTCCCTGTGCGAGGGGGGCCATCAGCAGCAGCAGAAGGGGGCACGACGCGGTGGCAGGAACAACAACAACAACACTACCATCACCACCAAGAAGGTCACCAAGAAGTACCGAGCCAGGGACGTTCTTCAAGGGAAAGGTGAGTACAGAAATAAATTGATGTTATTCTTTTCCCCTTGTTAATGCTGTTGTTTATTTGTTTACTGATTCTATTCACTGTATAATTATCTTTTTGTCTTTTCATCTGCTTTTCGTGTTCTGTTATACATACTGTTTCCTGGTTATATTTATCTTTCCATCATATTCTTCAAAAGCATTACCCTCCGGATCTCAGCCACAGGATGCTCATATTATTAAACCTGTACGACGAAATATCTCTGAACCATAAATAGGGGTGTGGTATTACCCAACAGGACTAGCTGACATATTAAAAGCAACATACCCACAAGCAGGAACTATAAAGCAAGCGGTCATCATCCAACCCATGAGTGTATTAATTTCATTGCTTACGATAAATAGTCATAACACATCATGATTCATAATGATGACACCCGAACACTTTTGGAACGAGAGGGATAATTATGATAACAGTTTAAAATCGAGCTACAAAATAATACACAATAACATGAACCCTCTATTTTGTTCAGCTCAACGAATAATAAAATGGATAAATAAACATGTAAATAAAAGAAGGAAGGAAGGAATTAAGTAGGTTAACGCAAATCAGTAATATTGATAGAATAATAATAATAATAGTATGTCCATGTACCATGCCAGATGAGTAGTGAATTTAAGTTGCTGCCTGTGCCATTTTTCACACACGGGAGGGACAAATAGAGTAGAGTAGAGTAGAGTGTTTCCATGCAGCGGTGGGAGAGAGAAAGAGGAGGGAGAGTTGGTGTGGTGGGTCCCGTCAGTTGAAAAGAGTCCCAACCATGGAGCTAGAATAGGAGGAGACGACCCGCGGTCAGAAAAGTGAGGTCAGGTCTGCCACATTGGGATTGGCAAGAAGCTCGCCAGCCGCTCCTTAATTATTAATCTGGCCATGACTTATGTCACCCAAAAGGTGATTAATTCATACATTCTGCAGACAATGATATATATTGTCACTAAACAGTTTGGGTGAACACTACCACTATCTTCAGTGGTCAAGACAGAGTGAAGAAATAACATATTATACAGTAAAGCAGTTCCTTTTTATGCAGTTATCAAAGTATGTCATGTGTATGTCTATGCGTGTGTGTGTGTGTGCGTGTGCTTGTGTATGTGTGTGTACAATCTGGGTGTGGTAAAATATGTTTAGGTGTGAGGGAGGGTCACCAAACAAATTAATAAACGGCTGTGTTTGTGTGTTACTTAGGGAGGGACCCATTTATCAATTAGGAAGTTCATTAAGGGATTACGTTTGCGAGACCCATCACTATAAGGTTGAAAATGTCATGGTTTTGAATATACAACAATAATTCAGTTATTTTTCTTTTTCCGACTTCATGACATATACAGTATAAGAGTTGGCTTCCTTCCCAGTGTAACTGTAATTGGCATTACATGTATCATTAAATATTGCATTATTCATTTTGCCTCCCTAGTTAGGATGATCGGTTACTTAGCCATGCCTATTATTCCAAGGAAATGCATACCATTGGATTCTGTTCCAATTATATATTATTCCAATTATATAGAAATATTAAAAATAATATTTCTCTTTAGGTAATCAATGACTCTGTTCTGAAAAGTAGGATATTATCTGATTCTGTTAATATAGAGCCAGAGGAATACATGTATATTCCAAGTTAGTCTCATCTCTCAAACTGTACAAATAAGATAGTTTTATATATAGCAGGATTTGATATATATGTTAATGAAGTCCTTGTATTGTGAACCATACATTGTTGCCCTAAACTCAGACAAGACTGATAAACATATTCTTTCCTTGGTAAAACTTAAAGACAGAGTAAACTTGGTGTATCCATCTGATGATGTAATTGATATATGTATTACATCAGAAAAACTGTTTAGGGAAAGAGGGTCCAGCACCACTTTGGAGAGGGTAGATTGTAGCAAAATAATAATAGCCTATCAGTGTTAATATATTATGCCCACAAATACGTATTTTCTACTTTAGCTGGCCACATGTACGACTGATAATCACTTGAATTAGTTAATTAAGGCAGTTGCTGAATCATATTTGCAGGTGAAATATGTATATAAGGCCAAACAAATTACTAAGAAGTTGGCATCCAAAGTGAAAGTAAAGAGTTGACAAATATATACAAAACTTATACATTTCAGTGGCCAATTTGGTATAGAGTGATAGGTCAGTAATTTATAAATTTCTATTTATATTATTGAAAGATGTGTGAATTGTATGTTATTAATTAAAGAATACGAAATACATGTCATACCGTAATTAAAAATGAATAAACATCGTGAGGAATATGGGTAAACTGTATGGGTACTATGAGTGGTCAGCCTTCCTTGCCAATACTAGGCGTTGGCTTCTGAGGACCTGACTGGCTTCACTCCACTGAGACCCAAATGAACGCGCGGGCCGCCTCCTCCTATTCTAGCTCCATGGTCCCAACCATCCCTCACCATTTGTCTCCAACCTTACCACTTATACCTTCTCCCTCCTCCTCCTCCTCCTCCCCCACCCCCACCTCCTCCTCCTCCTCCTCCTCCTCCTCCTCCTCCTCCTCCTCCTCCTCCTCCTCCTCCTCCTCCTCCTCCTCCTCCTCCTCCTCCTCTATTTCTTTTTCTTTCGACTTTTGTTCGTTCATTCGGTTGCCTGTCTGTCTGTCTTTTCGTCTGTCTGTCTGTGTCTCTTTCTCTTTTCTTATCCTCTCTGTTATGTCCGATTGTCCTCCACCATCATCTCTCTTACACGCACACGCACACACACACACACACACACACACACACACACACACACACACACACACACACACACACACACACACACACACACACACACACACACACACACACACACACACACACACACACACACACACACACACACACACACCTCCAGAAGCCCCTCGCCCCCCCTTCTTAACACTGATGTCTCCCTTGAGTAATGTCTCTGGTGGTGACCTTTGACTTCTCTCTGCCTCTCCTCCCTCTCCTCCAACGTCTCTCCCTCTCCTCCAACGTCTCTCCCTCTCCTCCAACGTTTCTCCCTCTCCTCCAACGTCTCTTCCTCTCCTCCAACGTCTCTCCCTCTCCTCCAACGTCTCTCCCTCTCTTCCAACGTCTCTCCCTCTCCTCCAACGTCTCTCCCTCTCCTCCAACGTCTCTCCCTCTCCTCCAACGTCTCTCCCTCTCCTCCAACGTCTCTCCCCCTCCCATGTTCCGCTCTCTTTCTTTTCTCCTTCTTGTCCCTTCCTCCC
>JAWZYT010003865.1:7500-42500 GCA_034508575.1 Petrolisthes manimaculis | reverse complement strand
TGTGTGTGTGTGTGTATGTATGTATGTATGTATGTATGTATGTATGTATGTATGCATGTATGTATGTATATGTATGTGTATATGTGTGTGTATGATGCTACTCCCCCTCTCTCCAACGGCCAAAATTCAAACCGAATACAAACCGAATACAAACCGAATGCAAACAGATGCCATACCGAATGTTCCGAAGTATTCCCGAATAGTTTACGAATATATCCCGATCTCTCCCCGAAGTTTTGCCCATTCCGAATTGGTTCCGAATGTTTCATGCAACACCAAACATTCGGGAAGCTTTCCGATTCAATCCCGAACTTTTGCAAATGGCCCCGAACCATTCCCGAACTCTTCCCGAACACCCCGAATCATTGCCCGAATGCATCCCGAATACAAACCGAACACACTTCGGGATGCATTCGGACTCGAGTTCGGGTATGTGTGACCCTAGTATAACATAAGTTACCTAACACATTTTTTTCGGTAATTCCGTAGTTGATGTTTCTGTAAACCATAGAAAATGTATCGGCGTATTGCATCCGTTTTCTGTGGTACACAATAGAAAGGGGAAGTTTCCTAGAGAGAGAGAGAGAGGGAGAGAGAGAGAGAGAGAGAGAGAGAGGGAGAGAGAGAGAGAGAAATGTGTTTTGAACTTGAACATACTGTACGTGATATTGTCGTGGTACATGTGTGTGTGTGTGTATATATAACCTTTGTGATGGTTTGACCACCCTGACACGTGCATGACCTTCTCGAAATAATAATAATATTAATAATAATAATAATAATAATAATAATAATACCTCGATTTAAAATTCATATCCACCACTACTTCATATTACACTCATAATAATAATACCTCGATATACAATAAATAGATACTTGTATCAAGGTTCATGCTGGAAACGTAATTTTAATGTCAAGATGTCAATGACGCTCTAATTTGCACCCAGTGTTGCCAGGTGCAGGGAAATTTATCTGTTTTAGGGAATTTAGAAGTCCACATAGGGAAATAACATACAGTTCGTTCAAGAGTAAACAGGGAAAATTCTACCAGATGAAATACCTAAAAGACCATAAATGTTCAGGAGTAATCGGGGAATAATTGAGGTAAAAAGCGAAATTCTGATATTAATGTGAGGGAAATTACGTCAAGGAGACATGGCAACACTGACACACGAGCGCGGGAAAACAGGGTACTTCGTCATACACATTAGAACGTCATTGACATCTTGACATTAAAATTACATTTCCAGCAATAATTCCTGTCTTATCTACAATTATATACCACCATGACATGGAGGAGGATTTTATCTACATCATCCACCCATTTTTAATCATGGTAGCATAATATTTATAAATAAATATCGGCATATAAAAAAAGTTGTATAAACATTTTTAACTACTTGTTTCACTTCAACTCGTATTTAATCGTATATTTTTTAATGATATGGATATTTTTTTTACGATAAAAGTAATCCTCTATCATTATTCTGTCAGGTTACCAAAGTGCCAAGTAGATATTAAGCGAAATAAGTGAGGCACCAAGAAAAAACAAAAAAGTGTACATCTGAGAAATGCAATGTTTTAGTTTGGGAAAGGTAAGCGTGAACGAAGGTTGCCTGGAGATATTGACCAATCAGAGACGAGCATTAAAAATACACCTTATAGGCTCCAATTGCAAGCTAGGATTGGATAGAGTATAGCAGCCTTGAACCCATTCTGTGTTGGGTCGCTCGCTCGTACAGACTTCTCTCATCATTGTTTTTTGGTCTTTGAGTGTATATAATTTATATGTCCTAAAAATGAGGCGATTGGGGGGTATGCGGGCGACTAGGCCAATTAAAACATTGTAATTGCGTTCAGGAGAGAGAGAGAACTGCTTCTAGCAGTGCGAATCATACTAGGACAACACATCCTAACCAAGGGACTGACAGATATAAACTGAGGTGGGCGACAGAGAGAGACGGATGTTGGACACCTGTGATGGGGTGAGCAGAGGTGGCCTAAACTCGTTCCTCTCTTGGCTAACTCTATCTATATGAACCCTGCTTGTATCCACCACTACTTCAGATTACGTACTGTACACTTATTGAAGATCTAACTATATAATAATAATAATAATAATAATAATAATAATAATAATAATAATTTGTATCCACCACTACTTCATTTTACACTCAC
Organism: Petrolisthes manimaculis; assembly: GCA_034508575.1. Taxonomy (NCBI): domain Eukaryota; kingdom Metazoa; phylum Arthropoda; class Malacostraca; order Decapoda; family Porcellanidae; genus Petrolisthes; species Petrolisthes manimaculis. Next base: position 40,322 of record JAWZYT010003865.1, on the reverse strand, counting down.
TAAAGATCACCAATAAATATTTTCCCAGGCTTCTGTTATTCTTTACCATAAATTACGTTATTTACTGAGCCTTTGTTAACAGGGTATAATTATAGTACCAAGTTATTTTTTAATACAAGGGCACAAGGCTGTGTCATCATACATACATATATACATTTATACACTTGGTGATTTATCTTACATTATCCCTTTAGTTAATGACTGACTTATATGCCCATTATACACGGACACTTTACATTGTGGTGGCTACACAAGGACTTAACACAGTAATAGGGGTCGTAGCTTCCCATAATACACATATGTCTTTATTGTATGGAGGCCAATCCGTACACACGAGTGAATGTGTCAGTATTTGTGTTTTGTACAGTGACACACGGACCACATGTGGCTCCTCAGTGGCCTGTAAATATTCCCCACCTCTATTGGGTTTCAATATGGCCGTCACAGAGCCTTTCGTTTCCATTTAGCCGCTATAATAGTCGTATACATGATGGCATATGGGCGACTCGGCGACCTAACCACAAATCACCGTAATCACTATAATCAGTCACACATGGATGACTTATGTCGTCCATGTGTAAGATCTCTATGCCCGTCAGTAAACAGTTATCATTACATTTTTCATAGTTTATAATATTAATAATAGCTTACCTGTATGTTGAATATTTAGCTGGTAGATAATTGTGTCCATTGGAGAGCGATGTGATGAGATAATGACAGATTTGTATACACCAAACTCAACATGTTCAAACAGACGGTCGGCCTGAGGCTCTGTGTTGCCAGTATGCTAAATTTAGCATAGTTTTCTTGAAAATTGTGTGTTTAGCATAAAATTTAGCATAGTATCAAATCTAGCATACTTTTAGCATAATTTAATGAGCTTAGAGCAATTTCTAGCATGATTATAACTTACCAAGGTAGTTTCTGGATTAAAGGCCAGGATAAACCTACATGTTTAATTTAGTGTACCATGATTAATGGGAATTGTTCATAATTATATGAGTGCATACTGTATACAGTTAATAACCTAGAAATAATACTATATTAACAATAAAATACAGCAGAAACCAAACGTATGAAGAGCAACAAAAGATTTAGCATAATTTTTGCCAATCTAGCATAATTTCAGCTGCTGTCTAGCATATTCCAGCTCGAGAAATCTGGTCACTCTGGTACTGGTAAAATATGTTTGATACAAGATGTGAACTCTATTCCATGACAGCTGTGTTGTTTTGAGAGTTGTTGTTGTTGTTGTTGTTTGTTCATCTTACTACATCATAATTACATTTTGATAGATGGAAACGTGAAGCTATGGGTGGTATGCAAGAACGTTCATGGTGCACACGATGGCATTGTACCGATGCGATGGCTCCATAGACTAATAACAGAGCCATAGTACCAGAACCACGCCATCGTATACACCACCAATGTTCATGCATATGAAACTGATGTCAGAATAAATACTCAAATTTATCTTGTTTGTACATATTTATTTTCACTATCTCTAAACGTATACAGTGTACTATACACAGCACAGTACATTAATATAATTTTTTGTAAAGATATCCACCAAGTCATTAACCAGTTATGTATTACATTGTAAATACTTTCAAGTCTTTGATGATGTGTTTAGGAAATAAGGAATCTCAAAACCGTTATCACATCCAAAGTACGGTATAATCTATATTGCTATTTTTATATCCTGGTAAAACTGCAAACATTCACTTCTATGTAATATTGTATATCCTTTGATAGCCTAAATGTAGGATATCATGTACTGTACAATACAGTACATGTAATATATAATACAGTAGTGGTTTTTAATTTACAGACAAATACTGTACAGTACTTAGTTATATAAATTTTTGGTATACAATACTTTGTATACAGTATATCTTGAATTGTATAAAAAATGAAAAAAAAAAAATATATGAGTGAGATGCAGTATCACCAGGTTAAAAAAATGGAGTATGGGCATGATTTATTGAACATCATTAAATCCTTCATACTTATACAATGAAGAATATTGGCAGTACAGTATACCTGAATAAATTTCACTGTACCTTACGGTAAACAATTTCCTTTTGTTTTCAGTGGAGGGAAGTTCTCGGACCAAAGGTTTAACAATGAAACATGTCATAATTTGAGCTTAACATCAGCTATAGTCAGGGAGATTTAAGAGTAAAGAAACACCTCCATAAATCCTAACATTAAGGACCCTGTTATGTAGTAAAAATATTGGAGATAAATGAGTCCTTCAAACATTCTTACAAAACACCATTTATATAGAAAGAACTTGTTTCGTGGCATAGTCAGGAGGAATCAGAAGCCTACAAGTGCCGTACATGTTCACAGGGTCCTTATTCAACAGCTGTGGAATGAAACTTACATAACTGCATCATGATACAGTATTAACAAAACTTTACCTGAAGGAAAATCCAAAGATAAAACACTGGATTTGAAAAGCAAAGGTTTAGAAATATAACTCCAGAAAAATACATTGGTTGCACTTTACATAAATATGTATGAGATATAGGTTTAATCATATCATCTGGTATCATGATCAACTTCATAAATTGTTTGTAATAAGGTAACACATTACATTTGTACTCAAGAGGTTCTGTAGTGTACATTCATACCTTCGTTTATACACAAATCAGCTTCTACAACCCTACCACTTTAATGGGAGTCATAAAACCTTAAGTCATCTCATTCTTTATCTCACCTCAGCCCCAAGTCCACCTCTTCACTCTTTGTGGTACAGTATAAAGATTTTTGGTAAACCCAAATTTCATTTACTTTTCACTTGCAATTCAAGAATACAGCCTGAAAAGTACAAGTACCGTAACCATACTTCAGTATAAAGCAAAATTATAACTTTATTGACTCAAAGTCAGTACTAGGTTAGGAGAGTACTGAGCAGTTATTCAATTGGTGGCCTTCTGGCTGAAGCTGTACATTTATCCATTTTCATTGGCATTTTGACTGACTTGGGATGATTATGTAAATAAATTACTATCTGTTAATACCAAATTGTGTTGTTATGCATAAATGTACAGTATTTAATAAGAATGTCAGCTGTCAATTGCTGCTGATTAAGCTTCTGTCTTCAGTAATTTCTATTCCATCTGGCAAGTTCAAGTTGACTTACACAGCTATAAACCACTCTGGACAAATATCATGTTAATAGTGGTTAAACTACTTTATAGAATGGTTGTTCTTCCTCAATATCAAGCCACATTTAATAAAGGACGCGCCAAATTGTGTGTTAACGGAGGTAAAACTGTACGTAACTACAGAATCTGATGTTTGGGTCAAAGGAATGTTTGACTTACCGGTAATAAATACTGTACTGTATAGCGATTTCTCATCAGGCAAAAATGCCACTTTTTGTTTCCAGTTTACATCACACCCATTCTGTCTATAAAGTTTAAGTCCAGTAATCTCTCATGCATCCGAACTAATAAGAGCCCAAGGGGTTCAGATAGTGCAAAAATCCAGATAATGTAATGTTAAGTAAGTATTTTACAAACAATGCTCTATATTTTATGTTCATTTAATGTATACCTATCCACAGAAATAATCAAAATGAGGTTTATAGTACGGTATGATGTATGTACTGTGTAAAAATACAGTACAGTACTGTAATTTAATTTTAATAATCAAGATCTTTATTATCTCAATTGTTTGTAGTTATGATAGAGAAGAATAGGCAAGGTTAAGATCGGTTAAGTTTGGCATACTGAAACACCATCTCAACACTAAAACTGTAGAATGAGCGATAATAAACAGGATAAGCGAATAAGAGGCGGGAACTGTAGAAGATAAACATAATTAAACTGAGAGTGATCTGTGAACACCAAGAAAACTGCACCAAGAGTGAATATTTGGTAGCAGAGAAGCACAGGTGGATGTACAAAGGTCATCATTGTCTGTTAGGAGCTACTTTATATAGTCTATAATATAAGTTTCTCAAGATACATTTTTATGGTAATACTGTATTTGTTGTTGTTGTTGTTGTTGTTGTTAGGATAGTGTCAGCTATCGGATAATGCAGGTTCGGATACTTGAGAGAATACTGTATTGTACATACTTAGTATATATCAAGTTTTTGTATAAACTATCTTGGTTTGAACACACTTACCATAAATCTTTAATCAAGTGAGATGCGGCAATAAATACACGTTTGCCAGTTAACAAAAAGCACTATCATCATTATATTATATGTATACAATGTCATGGCACACTTTTCAAGCAAAATACAAATTGCCCTTTTATATTAATTTGCATACAGTGATAAAAGTAAAATTTTACTCTTCAATAATTACATGCCATTACCTATTATCACATCAAATGGATCATGTATGTACGATGCCAGAGTATTGTGTTCTTCTAAAAATATATTTTGTATGAACTATTATTCTTAAATATATATAAGCCTACTGAAACATATAAAGTTATAAAATACATTCTTATTGACATACGAGTAAGTCTCCAGGCAAACCAGGTATCATGAGGTTGGTTTGACTGATTATAATTATAACTTTGCACTCTTTGGTTGACATACATCAAACTAAATAACATATGATTTCTTTACCTGATCAAGAAGATGCCTCCCCTACTACTACTATTAACCCTTATAAGTAATTGGCCAATTAGATTATAAAGTATTTTCTTTAACTAGGAAATACCTATCCATAATATTTATGAATACTGTACATTTATTTGCAATACGTTGGTGCCAGCCAGACATCCTGTCTGAGTCAATGGACTACATGAGGACAGGGCTTCTTCACCAGATAAATAAATAATATATAACACATGATAAAGTTTACTGTGTGTCTCTATCTAAAGAGGGAGTATAGTGTTGTGGATGCATTGCTTGTGAGATCGTAGTATCGGCAGCAGCTCAACACTGGGCAAGTGGGGGTATGGGAAAGACACTTGGAAGGGACCTATCCAAGACCCAAACTGGCAGGACACTCTCCCTCAGCCCCATCCTTTACAGCTTCGTCATCAGTGAAGCCACAACTGGAAGGCCTGTTAAGATAATATCAACCGGCCACAAAGAGTCTAAACATTCTGCCATATGACTGCAGCTATATGTCTGGAATATACTGTGTACTATACATGTACCTACACCTACCTTTCAGTAACATCGTTTTTAGCAAGAGCCCTTTTCCTTTTTTTTTCTTAAAAGGAAAGACTGAGAACCATAATGCCTAATGAAATGGATTTATTTCACATTCACTCTCCCTTTCAAGTCAACAAAAAGGTCTGATCTCCTTCCACAAAATTAACTGCTGCATATTAAGCACATTTTAGACCTTGAATATAGCATATAGTCTACAACTTATATATTTTATAAAGTATTTTCTTTAACTGGGAAATACCTATCCATAATATTTATGAATACTGTAGGAATTCAAATCTGCAGGAAGCACTATATCCCCCATTCTGACAATCCCATATCCATCTGTGTATCATCACTGATAGACATGAACATGAGGTCTCTGTAGAGTTTTGTCAAGTTTATAGCTTGCAAGGTATGCCAGCTCTGTGAATCATAGTACAGTATTATAGTACTGATTTTGACTAAGTGCATTGGCTGGGGAAATTGTAATGTACAGCAGCAAATTTATCATGGAAAGTTGCATATGTAAACCGATGTGCAACTGACTACACACACACACACACACATGCATGCACGCTATGCTAGGTACCTGCAGATTCGTTAGTGTATCGGCATCAATGTTAATTATATTTCAAACACTTGATGCAGACATCCTTTACCACCATGAAAACTTTTCCTGTTAAACATCCACCAGCTCTTATGATCTTCCTTTAACTCTTTCCATAATTCTGTCAAACATTTTACCTACCTTTCAAATATTGGGAACTTTCCTTGTCTTACCTCTCAGTTACCATAAAAGTACTGTATTTTAGCAATGACTGTATATTAATTTTCTTTAGTTCCAATTACTGTAGTACATTATGATATAAGCCTGACTGACATATAGAGCTTCAATACTTTGCTCTACTTTGTATAATTTAACAACAAACAGCAGTACCTCAAAGAGTAACCTCTGTATTTTTTGTATGGAAGAAATCTGCCTTTTATTATATGTAATTATGGTTCAACTTATTTAAATCTGTACAAATTTATTCCACATCTACTAAAACTCACCTTGTGAAGGAAGGTCAAGTTCAATATAACTGTATTAAAATTTCATATAACTTTTTATTTTTAACCTCGCAGAAAGATTTGCAATTTTAAAGCCACTAACTATATATACTGTACATCTAATATGTAATACATTTCTATTTACATGTTGACAACAGTAATAATAAATTGATGTCAATCATAGAAACATATACAATGAGAATAATGTCCATACTCTGACACCGTGCTCCAAAACAGCACAAAGGAGTCTTAAGTCGAGTAAAAGCAGAAGCAAAGTAACAGAAGGAAAGAATGATGTCAGTCCTACCTTCTGGGAATCATGGAGTTGCCTTTGGAACATTCATTGTCTGGTGTGTAGATTGTCAGCTTCTCATCCACCATGGAGGCTGGGGAGGAGGGGCAGGATTTGTTGTTCTCCATAGAGCAGTCAGACACACGTTCCGAGGAGTCATCACAGTCGACAGCGGACGACCCTCGTATTACAAAGTGTTCCTCACTCCTACAGGTAACAAAAAAAAAAAATAATTAGTGCCTTCCATGGTTCTATGCATCTTTTCTACATTGATTTCATTTCAAATAATGCATGGAGAGTGACTAACAGTAAGTTCATGATGTAAACTGGAGGTAACATATGATTTTGATTTGTATGAGAGAAGGCTACCCTAGGCCTGTGTGATTCTATAGGAAAAGAAAGGTGGGACATCAAGTTCACAGGAAATGAAAGGAAAGGAGGGACAGTTGAAGAACTGACAAGGAATGGCTGGGGCCAAAGGGGCGCCAAACACCTTAATGTACTGCCCACATCACTACAAATTAAATTATGGAGAAAACACACGAAAGAAAGATCAGGGGCGGGATACTCAAAACGCGCCTTCACTTTTGATTTGGCCGGTCGAAGGCGCGATTCTGATACTAAAATAATTTCATGAACAGATAACAGATATTAACATTAAACAAACATTTAATGACGAGACAAATGACATAACAACTAAAATATAGACAGTAGAATTATATAATTAACAAGGAAAATTTAGCATGATTTCAGCCTCTTAATAAATTTAATTATTAACATTAATTTTAGTTACAATATTAATTTAGTATAAAAGGTTTTCATATAAAGTAAAGTAGTTACGCTACATGGTAATGGTCAAGAGGTTTGAAGGTTTTGTGTATGGGTTGTTTGGGAAAAGGCGAGATGGAAAGGCGCTTTCTGAACAAAAGAAGCCTTTGCCGGCTTTGAGTATCACGCCCCAGGGAAGAATATAGGGTTAAAGGAGTGTCATACTGTGTATGACGAAAAATTCCTTACTTGTAGGGCCAACTAGCTAGATCATACATCAAGAACACTGGAGTGTAGCTTACTCTAGAGGCTCTGTCTTTACAGCTCCAGTTAGGGACATTGCCCGCATCTGTTGCATCATCATTTGTACATGCTCCAAGGACACTCGCAATGAATCTGAAATACACAATAAAGTTTAGTGAAAATACAGAAAAATATCTACTGTACAATCAATCCGAGGAATGAAATATGACAAATAGTTTTGGGAGCTACTGTACTTACTGTACTGTCATGCTTTCTTAAATTTTCATTAAATACTGTAGTAAAATTTTATATTGGTCATAAAAAAATCTAGAAAATTGGTACTGTATTGATAATCATGATCATAATCCACTCACGTGATGAAATAGGACCCAAGCGCTTAGCAGCTGCAAAGAGGATATCAGGGCACCAGAAGTGGGGTATCCGGGGAAAAAGTTTGCCTGTGTCTGATGGGAGGTGGAGGCCCAATTCTCTCATCAGGGTGCGGAATGTAAGTGACGCAAAGGCTTCCTCTTGCTCAGAAGTCCAAGGAATCAGTGGGATGGATTGGTTTGATACTGAGCAAAGAGAAGAAATATGTACATTAATTATGTTTGTTAGGTTACAAGAAGAAAAACAAATAAAATTAAAATGGATTCCACATTGAAGACAATGAGAAATAAACGGATTTAGTTTAAGTATAAAATGAGGCCTGATTGCATCTCCATATTTACTGGTACAAAATGAACATCTTTTTAGCAATATTAAACTAATCAAGCATTAGGAAATTAAAGTTTTGGATTGTATAAGTTCATATTTACTGGATGTAACTACAGCAAGAGAAATAAAAGGCTGGTAAGGATATATATACTGTATATATAAAAGTGGATGGAATGACAACTCAATTACCCCGTACAATAAAAACCAAGACTTACATGTAAAGTGAAAGGCTATGGGTTCAGCCTTTAAGACATTTGGATCCGGCCTCACAAACTTGACCTTAGAGTAGCATGCCTCAAGTAGCTGGTGTTGAAGCCATTGCACCTGACTTGCAAACCCTTCTATCCTCACTTTATCTGAGGACATAAATAAAATTTCAGTGACAATTCAGTAAAGTTATTTATTATTTCCATGATATCAAAGGTAAATGCTTACTGTCAGTTACAGAAAAAGTCAACACTGTAAAGAAAAGGTTTATACATTAAAAAAACTAACCAATGAGATAAGTGAAGTTGGTACTCTCCTCCCAGTCACTGGTATCCTCTGTCATCACTGTGTTGTCCTCTTGGCTCCCATCCATCTTATCATATGCTGAAACATATACAATTATCATATTATTCAACTGTAAGTACTGTAACCTAGTACAGTACAGTATTTTTGTGACCATTCTATTTTGCATTGGCTTCTATTCTGAAATTTACAAGTTACTGATTTTCTGTCTTTTCTGCTTTGTTTTCTCTGCTATCCCTCCTACAATAACAGACCATCTTAGGTCCTTTGTTGCAACTTCCCTGCATGCTCTTTTTGACTTGAAATAAAAAATAATCTTATTGAGATCATATGGATAATTCTAACAATAACGACAATTAGAATAAGGATGTGATGGAGGCTTAACAACTCTAATAAAACACATATAAATGAGTGACTTACCATGTATGGACTCTAGTGGCTCTTTCTTATCTAGTGCAGCATCTTTCTCGTCTATCTTGGCTAGCACCTGTGATGCTGATGTTACTGTTTTCATCCTCTGTTGACTTTCCTGATTATCACCTAGGTTCTTGTCTATAAGTATTTTCTTGCCATGCTTGAAAGCCACTTGCTTGGCATCTTGAGAGTCCTCTGAGTCACTGCTGACTTGCATAACATCACATTCCAGGCTCACTTCACCCTCGGATTTGACGGTGGCCAGTGGCTTTAACTGTCATTCCAAGGAAAACAAAAAACAAAGTCAAGTTACAGTATTACTAAACATGATTTATCTCAAAGCCTAGGGAGGTCTATGGCCAGCCCACCAATATTTCACTCTCAGTATTACAGTACTGTACATGTATTTAAATTTTGAAACTTTATGTGCTCTGCTACCCTCATTTTTAACAAGTATGTCAAAAATTCTGAATCCAGATCCAGATCTCTTCTTAATTCTAATCACTTGTTGCCAGACATGAGGTATACCTAAAGTAAATCAGAGGTTGAATTAGTTTCAGTATTCAAAATGAAAGTAATACTCACGGATGGAATTTCTGCACACAGTTTTGAACATTCACTTGTGGTGATGAAGCCTCTGGCCAAGAGTTTTTCAATTACCTGCCAACAAAATATTACATGAACAGGGTGGAAGTGTGCGTGAAGGGAAAGGGAGGATTTAATCAAGAGGGAGGGTGGGCTTGATCAAAAGAGAAGGGATTGTTGGAACAATGAGTAGTGGAGACTTTTCTGTTGTGGCAACCCTTTTGGGGGAGTTCTCTTCGAAGAGAGCGAGGCATCAGAACTATAGACAAAAGACATATATCATAATTAGTGCACTGGAAAATAAATACAATAAGGATACTATTCCTGTATGTACGTGGGTGGGTGGGTTTGTAACCCAGAAAAGCGAACACGGCGCATCCTAGCGCAATTTTTGAAAGACTACAGGCACCGTTTAAATGCCGAACGAGAAACTATAGCAATTTCCAGACCAACTGTGTCACCTGTTTTAAAGGTTATATCCACAGTTTTGGATGTGAAGTATAATAAGCTTATTAAGCTTAGCATGGCCTGAAGTGCGGGTTGCCTCGGTTCATGGTCAGCCAGACGCTAATTCTCATATACTGTACAGTCACAGCACATAATCCTTGACCAGACTTCCCCTTACACCCTGATCAAGGACTATATGCCTAGACTGTACTTACCCCTTAATAGAGGGCATCCGTTTTCTGTGACGTCTGAATTGCCAATAGCTCAGGAATGACTCACAAAGGAATAATGTCTCCAATACCTACTCTTCCTGTAGAATCTGCTGAAGGCGACCCAAAAATAAAAAAATATTGACGCATCTGCTACATAATATTACTCACTATTTTACTTCCTGAAGGCTACATTCCCTACGAATATATGACAACTCTCACCTCTTTCTTAATGGGCTCTTCAATGGCATCGTCACAACAGATTTCCTTGATCTTGTCCATAAGGTCCTCTTCACTGGTGGTGGATGAGTAGTGGTTGTATAGCTGATCAAGATCCTCATTCCTACAGATAAGTAATAAATATAGTTAGAGTTCATGACATTAATCACTCCCTGAATACATGGGTATGATGCACATACAGTGGTGCAGAACAAAATATAGTTAGAGTTCATGACATTAGTCACTCCCTGAATACATGGGTATGATGCACATATAGTGGTGCAAAACAAAATATAGTTAAGAGTTCATGACATTAGTCACTCCCTGAATATACATACAGTGGTGCAGAAAGACCACATACCTAATCCAATGTATGGTCCTGTTTGTAAACTTACAGTTTTAACTAATAAGGACTAAGAATATATTGAACAAGGAAGTATTGTAAGGATCAACTGTTCCCAAGAAAACTCACGTTAGTTCTATCCCCGTAGGTTCAGGCATTGCCTTTTGTGAGTCTTTTCTCTCCTTTTTGTGTGAGTGTTCAATACGGATGCGAGTACACTTGCGCAGCACATACTCTATCAAGTCTGCCCAGTCCTGGAAACACAGAAATAACAGGTTTAAAGAAGAAATACACCTAACGACAAAAGTTCAGCACATCCATTCATCCACATTGCCGTTTCTTAACTCAGAGCATCACTTGAGATACCATTTCTTACATTCTATGCACAATATTTCATTTACTCCCACACCCCCTACTGCAACATTCATACAGACATTTTCTAGGTTTTCAGCTTGCCCTCCATAATGTCATCATGATCATAGATTTTTCCATGTAGAATTCAGTTTTTCTTTTCCTTCCCCTGTTTCCACCTATCACACCATTCCAATATTGTACCTCCTCTTATGTTTGTTGTCAAAACAACTCAATGGATAAAAACTATGTAGTCAGCCTAAGAAAATAGGTATCCTGTAACAAACATATAGACAGATAAAAGGGGAGTTAATTTATGAGTACTCACCACACACAGTTCAAATCCTTCCTTCCATATACGCAGGAACACCCTGAGGATGCAGGGTTGTAGCAGGACATTAATGTTGCGGAGATCTCCAGCAATGTGATGCATCATAGTAAAAATGCAGTCATTCACTGTCTCTTCATTAGCATGGAAATTCTCCAGTAGTCGGCCATACTGTCTCATCATGTCCATTGTGGCAAACCTGATGATTATAGTATACAATGTCATTAGTTTACTGCTGTAATATTTCTACAAAGGTTAAGCTGCTTTAATATCTAATACTTAATACCTTAAGTACAGACTCTCTCTCTTTACAGCAAAGATGCATCACTCTCCCGCTTCTATTGTTATTGCACTGGACATTGTATTCAAATCTTCCCATGATAGTTTGGTCCCTATTAGTGGCGAGATGTGAAACTTTATTGTATATGGAATAGTAGCAAGAGTTACTTCATAAAGAAAACTATTTGGTAAACTTAATATTTACTAGACAAATTCGGTCAACTGCCTATTGATGTTAATACTATGGGCAGCAACTACTCACTGCTTGATGTGACTGTAGACATCAAAGTGTTGCTTGGCAGGTCGTGATGGACTGTGAGCTTCCTGTGTGGTGAGGAAGCGGTGGTTGGTGGTGATAAGATCCTGCAGGTAGTTGAGGGTCAGCAAACCCGGTCGATACATACGGATCAGATACACAAACAACTGACGCACCTCCGTCAATTCTCCCAACTCCTCTGTAAAAAATTTATTGTTTTATATAACTGAAACTAAATACAGTAGTGTGCAAAGAGCATTCATTAGTTATAAGATATTTATGATATACAGTATTGGAATATGTAGAAGGGACATTATGAACTTGACTCAGTTTGGCAAAGAACATACAGTACACATTAAATCTCTCTAACCTTTGATTTTGAGGAGGTGCTGGGCATCAATGAGATTGTGTTCTTTCTTCAGGCAGACATCGAATGCAACAAAGAACTCTCTGAGTGCAGTGACAACCAGATGAAGTCGACGCACATGTGGCACCAGGTTGTCCTCCTTTGATCGTATAGCTTGTTCCAGTTCCTCTTGCATTACCACACCCTCATATGCCAAGTATGACACCACCTAACACATGGAAGAAAAGTATTAAATTCCCATATATTGTACTATTCCCATGCAAGTGGTATATTAAACAGCTGTGAAGGTGGAGAGTATGGAGGTCAAGGGCTTTATATACTGTACTGTATAAGCATACTGTACTATAGACACATTTATACTCACATCAACAGAGAGGACTGGACATATTTGAGAGAGCTCCAGGTCCAGTTCCACAGCAAAGCGGAGAAAGTATGTGATGAGCCACAGGAGGTGAGATTTGTCAAGGTCAACTTGGTATGGGAGGAGGACTTGAAGCCTGAGGCCCTCCAGGAGGTTGGAGTATCCATTTAGCATGAAATCAACGGTGAACTCCTTAAGAAGGTTTGATATGTCCTCTGCAGTTGGGTGGTGGTGAAGAAGGGCCTTAGTTTTGATACTGTTGCTCTCCTTCCGTTTGATCAATTTGGTCCGCTTAATATTTCTCTCCTGCTGTGCCTTTTGTATCATCTTAGCTGGCCGGGGTTTACTCAGCATCTTGTGGGGCTTCTGGTGGTGGGGTCTCTTGGCATGTGGGCCTTCGTCACATTCAGATCCAGTTGAATTGCTCGACTCATTGTTTTCCTGAGTGTCTGACAGCATTTTTTGGGACATGGTGTGTCTGGAGCGCTTCTGGCCTGACGTTGGTTTATTTTTATGGAGCTTGGGGAGCTGTGGTGGAGGTTTGTTTACACTTGAATCCCCACTAGAACCAGACTCCTCCTCCTTTGGTGGAAGCTTGATTGGTTCCTGGGATGGACACACTTCCTGCACTACTGCTTTGTCTCGCATGGGGGACATATGGACATCTTTCTTTTCCTCCTTCAGCTCTGTCCCATCATAAATTTCCATCACAGACTCAGGTGAGGTAAGATTGGTCTTCTGATTACTCTGGACATACTGCATGATGTACCTATCCCCTTCCAAGTTATCCATTGGTGGGAGAGGAGAAGGTTGTTCTATGGATGGCATAGGACTGCTCCCTTCACTCCCTCCTTGGTCACTCTCTCTTTCTGCACACTCACTACCATCACACTCCCTCAACCTTTTAATTTCAGCATATTCTTTGGGATTATTTAGACTAGCAAAAAATGCGTCTATATCCAGGTTTTCATCCTGTGTTTTACGAGTATGTTCCTTGGCATAAAAACCAGTCTCATCAGTATATTTTCCATGCAATTTCTGTTTCTGATGTCTATAGTGACTCTGCTTTGTGCTGTCTGATACCATTTCATCTGGTGAAGAGTCCATGTTTGACCCTGAACGTCCAAACCCACTGTCCTTGCTACTGTCCCCCTTGTCCACCTTATTTGTCACTGTGGAGGTGTCTGAATTTTCATTCCTGTTTATCATGTGGAGTTTCTCATTATTATTCATGCCATCCATAGGAGACAATCTCTCAGATGAGTCAGACACAGGGTCAGACGAAATGTCATCCTATGGAAAAAAATTATAATATATTAGTACTGTACAGTATTGCAAAAATTTTAGTGTAAGCCATACACTTATTTTATAATACATAACCTAATATCAGGATTTGAAAATCATCTATCATTATTCAGCTGTAGATGAAATATAAAAAAGCTCATGAGACAACATGAAGGCAATTGGACTCACAGATGATGAAGAGGACATGGGGTTGTTCTCATCATCCTCAGAACTCTCAGAGAGGGATGACTCTAGCCATTCATTGATGAGCTTTCTGATGGTACTCTGTTGCTGGTCCCGGTACATCAATGATACCAACTGTACCATTGTAACGTTCCATAAGTGCTGTAATAACATACACTCATATTACCATATATATACCTATCAATGGATATACTGTACTGTAATGTGCAGGCTATTTCAGGAAAAATGGACACTGCTCCAAGTGGTGTTGATCTAGCTTACTCTATATAGTACAGTACTGTATGTCACTTTGAGCAATGTCCACCTCTCACTTTCACACTCACAGGAATTGTCGGAATCACTACTCATTCATTTAACTGTCTACTGTTAAAATGCCTTACATACAAAAGAAGTGAACTTGAACACACCATCCCTGCTGGTCCAGTCCTTACCCAACACTTATTCCTCTCTTGCTCACAACATGTCATGCAATACACCTTTTTTTCCATTTGTACCACTCTATTGTTTTGACACCACCTTTCTACCATTATGCAACCTTTACATTCTCTTCCATCCTCCAATCTCTTCTCAACATTTCAAACATTTCTTCCTTACCTGTTGTTTACAAGTTAGGAGCTGAATGAGGATGTTGTCAAAACGCTGAGCAAAAAGATTCCACATAATTTGATCTTCAGTTACAACTGGTAAGGGTGCTCCTCCCTGGGGAAAAAAAATTACATTTGTATATAAATATACTGTAATAAAAATAATTTGTTTCATACCCTTTTTTTAAACCTTACACAATGCTTGATGAATTTTGCAGAGAAACATTCTTATATTCTAAGGTTGTGACAGCATAAGCTACAGTCCATGTTTAAGACATCATCAAACCCCACGTGTGAGTAGCTTTTTTTAGCAAGTGTATATGAACATATATTTATGATGTCCACTCTCTTGCTTTTGTAGCCTAGTTTACATCTCACTCACTATGAATGAATGTGAAACTAGAATATCATCCTTAATACCCTATGCTTACCTGCTGTTTGGTGATGGTGTTGGAGGAAGAGACAGATGAGCTGGGCCCAGTGTGGTGTCGGGAAGCAGATGGTATACTGCTGACATGTAGTAAGTTTCTCACTAACAGAAGACACTGATTAATCAGCTCACACTCAGGCAGGGTCATCAGTTTGGAGTCCTAAAGGAAAAGAAAATAGTCAAGTACTGTAGTGCATTGAACTCTCAAAGGTGATAATTATATGCAAGATGGGAAGTTCAAAAAGGTATTCAGACACATTAATGCAGTACAGTAGTAACAAACACAACATACAATTCCAAGATAAAGTATTCTTCTACGACCATATTACAGTTGCATCACTAATGTGTTATTATAAAACTGGAATATGAGCCCATTTGTCCTTCATAATGTAGTGTTCAAAACAAATATTTCCAATTATTTTGTGTACAGTATGACATTTACCAGATAATAGAACATTTTTGAGACTATACCTGCAAGACTGAGCTCATGAGGTCAATGATTGACTTAGTAACTCTGGTATCTAGAAAGAGTTTCTTGGTATTAACAAGACAAGACTCCAACTCATAGATGATCCGTTGTCCCTCATTATTCTGGTTCATAATCTCAGCTGGCATGAGGCACTCCACAGGCATCATTAATTCCTGTAGAGCTCTGGAAGAAGGGAGTGGGAGAAAGGCATATCATGAGTCAGTTTTATACATTATGTACTGTACATTTTACAGGTGATTCCTAAGGGTATTTTAAGATAGCATCAGCAACTAAAAAATATATGCATAACCTGGAAGTGATGAATCAGACACAAGTAATAATCTCTGGACTTGAAGATATGAAATATGTACTGGCATTATATCATTAAAATTGTTATAACCAGTCATATTAGTTTTATCATGCATTCATTAATAAAACTTTCCATGCCTCTCGAATACACGGACATAAAGCTAAATCATGAAAATACTTACTTGACAGTTACTTCCATAAGTCCTCTGTCCTCCTTGACATGTATGAGCAGTGGTAGCAGGTTCTGTGAGCAATGAAAAAGTAGTTAGTCTTAGATACAAAAAATATAGACTACAGTCCAATAAAGTACAGTAGTTGTAATCTTCCAGAGACAAAATAAGTTAAGTACTTTGAAAAAACTTCCTAGCTGCCTTAGAGAGATTTAGTTTGATTGTGTTAACAGCAGGTGCAACTTATAAATTCACATAACTGCAGAACTGTATATACAAAACTTGTCCTAGTATTTAAAATCTATCAGCAGGAATGGAGGTCACACAGTAATGTACTGCATTGTACAAGGATATGTGTAAAGAACACTCACCTTAGAGATAATCTTGTTCATAAAGAGAGAGCGACGGAAATGCCATCGAGCCTTGTCTTGGTTGAGACGGTGGATGATTTCCTCAATCTTTGCTGTAGAGGAGAAAAAAGTAGAGGTCTTGTGTTAGTAAAGTATTATCACACAACACTACAGTTACCACTACAACAATTATGCCAGCGGTTCAGATGATAGCAGAATCAACAACAGTAATACAGTAAAAACTATAAAATAAAATCTTTAAGCATCAGGGATAGTGTATGTATGTATGTACAGTATGTATATGTGTATGCACAGTAGAGTTGAGAACACAGTTTATGTCCATATGGGGTGTTTTCATGTACAGGTACAGTATTCTTATGATATTATTACTGTACTCTAGGAAGGAGTTGCTATTTCAAACATTTTACAAACTACAAACACATTGAAGGAAATCTTTGCCAACCAATATAATATCAAAGAAAAACTTACAAATGTCCACAAAATTCACCCGTATATTCATCAAATTCAGTGTCCATGTATACTGTAGTATGTATGTTTAGAATGTACAATGTGTAAGGTAATATGTGGTAACACAAATACTTTTGCTGCCCATGCAGTAACCTGCAAAACATAGTGGGGGTAATGTTATTTGTATACATGTACCCCCATCTGTTACACACATAATGTACAAATAATCTACACAATAAAGGCTGTATAACATATACTGTAATAAGAGGATTATGGCAAACTGTATACTGTATTGAACATCAATCAAAACACATACTGTACATTAATTGCAAACAATGATTACCGGGTATGGTATACTTTCACAATAACAACAATAACACAACTGCAGTCATAGAAGCAGATACAGGAACGAAAATTACAGTATAATGAAGATGATAATGATATTACCAGAAATAGAATAATCATCATCACCATCAACATTATACTGTAATATTACTACAGTATATTATATTACAGGTATTACAGTATTATTAAACATTAATTAGTTAATATTATCATATTTATTCTCATTATTAATAGTATCATTATTATTAAGTAATATTATCATTATTATTAAGTAATATTATCATTATTATTAAGTAATATTATTATTATTACTACAGTATTATTATATTATCATAAAAATGATAATGATTACTGTGTATTATATAAATAACTTCAATAAATAGTTAATATGTGGATTGTGTAGGTATAAAATGTAGATTTAAACCAATGTGAGGCGCAAGTGGAATATATCTTTACGCAATATTGTTTCAATCCAATAAGATGGGTGTGTGTACAGGAGCACATTTATAGTCCTTAATGAGAGAAAAAAATGCATCATGAAAGTACACCTCGGTCTCTTATAGAACATCCAAAAGGTCGATAAAAGACGTCGTTCTATGTGAAATCGTTTTATGTGATACACGTAACCTTTGGGGAGAATGACAATTGGTCGATCAATCACCAAAATTGTCCCTGAAATTAACATAAAATACTTTTTAATTTTTTTCTTGCCTTAATCCTACATGAATGTATATTACAATTCGTATTAAGCATATTAAATGCATATTACAATTCGTATTAAGGTTTTTGCAGGTGACTCATGTGACTGGAGATGAGTCGGCGGCATCCGTGGTGGTGGAGGTGGTAGGGGGGAAGGGAGGAGATAAGAGATAGCACTTCATCATTGTTTGTGTACTTTTATTAACCATACGCTCGTGTTTCCTTCTCCTTTCTCTTTCAGAGAAATAACTTCCTTCTTTATATCGAAGGATATGGCCTTCCGTTTTGTAAATGCACAACCTGGCATGACTGAGTGTTGAAGGTGGTGGTTAACTCGTAATTATTAAAAATGAGCGAGTCACACAACACAGGCTATGGCTATATTCCCTTGACCTTGGGCTAGGGTGAATGGAGACTGAGGGTAGGGGGAAGGAGCATGGGAGCAGAGCCATAGAATTCTAAGGTTCTGCATGGGAGAAGTGGTGGGAACACACTCACCCACACTTCAGACGCCAATTTCCTTGCATGTTCATTATAATTTCGCTATTTTTGTATAAAAACTCCTTGGATATGCTTCACTTATTTTCGCCAAATGTTCTATATGAATGCAATCGTAAAATAATTTTAAGCTAATGTTTTGGTCGCTAGTTCTATACGAGAATCGTTCTATGTGAACACGTTCTATATGAGACCGAGGTGTATACTGTATATAAAAAAAATTATGTGCTACACTGTACTTGAAGAAAATGACATAACTAAGGATTCATAAACAGTAAAGTACCAGTATATGGAGTTATTGTACCAGACATAGACATTGTCATTTTTGTATTCATGATAGTTCTTGTATCCAGCCCTCTATCTATAGATCAGCAGAATAGTGTTAATCTCACAACCTCACTTTAATTCGATGGGTAGGAAGGGCTTGCCACAGTAAACACAGTACAGTATAGTATGTGTATGTGTGTGGACCAAATTACAACCAATAATGTGAAGGTACAACATCAGAGACAAGTTACTGGAGTGTTCTCTAGGTCTGATAGTATTACCGATCTCAATATCTAAACGTTGTGGCAAATGTAGTACAATTGCTCAATCATTTTAATGTAAAATAATCATACTATCGGAACATTATCTTAATTATAATAAATATTTAGACAGCACAATTTACTCCTGGCATAAAAGCACTTAATTAAAACCTTAAAAAGGAAATTATAATAGTGATCATGTTAAATAATTTGCAGTCAAGTTTTCCCAGTTGAGAGGAAGTTAAAATCTTGACTTTACTTGAAGACTCACAACATATAATATCAAATGAAGGGGAAACAAAATAATATGGGTCTCAAGATACAACACCAAGATATGTTACAGGAAAGTGGTGATTGTGACACAATCGTAGTGTCGGGCAGTGGTGGAGCATAAAAGAGGAATTCAGTACAGCATATAGATTCTGGGAGCAATTTAGTCATGTCCAAAAGTCCTGCAGTACTTTCCAATGAAGCATCCTCAAAAAACAATGCAATCCTATAGATAATGATCTTTGTAATATAGGTTCATAAGATTAATTCAAATGGCTTATTTTTAATCACTTGATGTAGGACTTTTGATCATGATTGTACTTGCACACTCAACTCGAGGCTAAGACGTAGGTTCTGGTAATTCCCTCAACAGTTAACCCAAAGGTTATAGTAATAACAAAAAGTCTATTTATTTATCAATAGTTCTGATGCCTCTCAGGGAAGCGTTCCCCTTCCACGCATGTTTTCTCCTTATACTGTACCGTACTCTTACACCTTGTACAGCCACCTGACTAATGGATTACCTACGCCTTATTTAGAAACTTAACTATATTCACTGCTGAGGAAGTTCCCGGAAACTGCCTATACTAGCTTGGTGGTGAACTATACCTTCAAGGCATATTATTTCACAACAAAATAAATTACAGTACATGGGGTAATTGTAATAGGGAAATCATAATACTGTTGATTCCTTTAAGTCAGGGAAAAAACTCTAAACTCTAAACAACATCTTTTCATGATGATGTTATGATAGTACAGTATGTATTGTGTATAAGTGCATATCAACAGTGCAGTACTAATATGTTGGTACTGTTTTATTATTGCAGTAATTGGAGAACTTCCCAAATGGACAGGATTCACCACTGATAGTACAGTATACCAAACCGTAGAGGTGAAGGATATTTTTGAAGGGTATGTATGTACAGTATGTATGGTATATATGTGCATAATATATGTATGCATGTATGTATAGTTACCCAAGAAAAAACTCATAGTTGATTTTATATTATTTGTCCTTAATTTCACTCGCTCAAAATTTAAGTTGAGTAACTGTTATTTGCCTTTAATTGGTGAGAATGAAAATGTTTGACCAGAAATCATTTTCCTCATGAGTACATGTGCTCTATCACCACACGCCCTCCACTCCTCTCATCACGTCATTCCCATGATAATGAAAACATTCACTAACCTTGTTTCTCCACTTCCCGCTCTCTCCCACACACTCCCCATTAAACAAAAACAAAAACAAACACAAACAACTTACCCCTTCATTCGGCTCTGTAGTTACAGTACTTACCCTCGTTGCTTTTATATTTCCAATGCTGCCTGTCTGTCTGTCTGTCTGTTTATATATATTGTACATACAGTATATCTAACTTTTCAGCCACCATCTTGCTCAATGTTAAATCACTATACAGCATATGCATGAAAGGTACAGTTAGTCAAATACCTGTATATTAATAAAAACACAGCAGATGTTATGTGGGGCAACACATCTGGTAATAATGGGAATCAGGAAGTACTGTACCTGTACCACAAATATTACAATCTTCATAATGTCTTGTACAGTTACACCTTGTATGTGTCAAACAATTTCTTCCATCATTACCAGAACTGTGGCCCTACCCTTACCAACACTTGTCAGGGTTTCTACAGAGATATTGATCTAACTGTACATTATCATACAAAACATACATTATATTTTCACCATATTTCCATTAAAATATAAACAAAACTTTTGTATCCACAACTTATGAATCAATCAGACAGGAATTCACAACTTGTGTATAAAACTGATACCCAATAAAGTTATTTTCCTTATTATTAACATGATACAGTATTACATAAATCTGTTTTAGGGGAGCAGAGTGGTCCAACTTAAGGGTAGGTAGAATGACTGGTATGTATTGTAATCATACATACTGTACGTACTGTACACTCACTAGTAATAAAAAACTACTGTACACAGTGTATTTATCTTTTTCTTACCCAATTCACAGGGCCTGTATTGATAGTAGAATATACATGATATTAGATGTTAGACCACTCTAGCTCATTGTATCCAATCCATACAATACAGTACAGTACTGTACTGTAATGGCAATCTCTACCCTACAGTCTGTCTCCCTTGTTTATATACAGTATGTATATATAAAACACATTAACCACCTTAAACATACAGTACAGTACTCTACAAAAAATTCCAGGGGATATCACACCAGTAATAGGGAAATATCAAATATTAAATACAGACCTGCAATACAGTATCTATAAATCTTTTGAACCTAAATATAATACATACCAGTACAGTACTCAGCTGTTACTGTATAATACATATATAATATACTGTACTCTTAAAATATTTTCATTACCTTCTACCAACAGTGGTAGACATCTCTTGAGTTGTGTTAGAACTATAACTTAATCACTGAGATAGTTTGGTGTTTTTAAAGATACAATTTAAGGAAAACCACATTCCTATGACAGCTAATAAAGATCATACATTAAAAGGACATCATGAAGGAAGATGTACCTAAATACAGTAATGGTAATTTCAATTGTCCATATAGGCAGCAACTCTCAATAATTACTGTATTTTACAATGTACTGTACATCAGATTGAATACTTTAAATACCAATCATATAGCTATGATCAGGGTATAACTTATGTATATATACAATATATATTATGTTCATACATAAACAACAAAACTTGCAACACAGTACTACATAAATTCAAAGTTACAAAGTCCCAGGCTAATGTATGAGACTGTATGTTTATGATCCCTGCCCGCACACATAATGTTAAGTCATTTTCGCATTCACCAGTTTGGGACAATTTTGAGTTATTTGTGTGGGTATGTTTTGGAATTAAATGAGAAACTTATGACACTTTGTTGCCATTGCAGGACCTATTTTTTGAGTGTGGGTCAACAAACAGTGTCTCTCATTAATCAGCTCGCAACTGTATAATTATAAAATACTGTACATACAAAATTATTTCTCTAACGACACGTCGTGGACCTCAAGTAAAAATGTATTCAAAGTATATAACAACATTCTGAAACTTTAATCGAGAGGTATCACAGAACCCAACCCACTAGTAGTAAGTCAGTGATTGGTGATTGGTGTCTCTGCTGGCCAGTTATGATTAAGTTATAAAGGTTCAGCAATCACCGCCTGCCGTCAGTCATGAATACAGTTCTGTACCGGTACTCTAACAACAGCCAACTTTGAGAAGGCAACAGATCTGTAAGTGTCAGAGTAAAAGGTTCAATGCTCTTTCATAGGATTTTTCCGATATAATGTAACTTTTACGGGTGTATCACACAAGCACCTGTTTTCTTCGTCCTCCGTCCTGCATCTTCCGTTCTCATGTCAAATTAACTACTTTCTGATTCATATGCATCCTTGAAGCTTCTGAAAAAACAAACGAGTTGAGGATGGAGGAAGCCTTCTGTCGGCCGGAGAACTGAGGAAACTGTGCTAGTGTGATCACCCTGCAGCCCTCTGATGCATTCATCATCTGGAACAAGTTAAGTTCAACATGGTCTTCACAAGGAGAGACGCTCCCAAGTCCCAACGTGACGTCATCAGTGTGCTGCGACAGTCATTATTTTCTCCTCACTAATAATATCTCTGTTTCACCGTATTTTCCGCATTGGTCTTCACAGCTATATGTTGGATGGCATCAGCGCCGTCCTCGCTCAACTTTATCTTCATAATTAATCAATAAGTAATAGACTAAAAGTCATCAAGTTCGTGAGATTGCCATAATCAAACAAGAACATTAGAAAAATATTATAAATACTAACTATGGCGATAGTTCTAGTACTGTACATAAGGAATAATTAATCATGTAGTAGGAAGTAGTAGAGCACTTAGATAATATAATATAGAGGATATATAGTGAAGTGTAGAGAAATACATAGGAGGTAGCAGTCGTTATGAGAGAAGAGAGAGGGCATTACCTCTCTGGTAGGTAAGTCTCAGCTCAGCCATCCTAGCCAATCGTAGTTGTGCAGGCCACCAGCCCACGCCAGCCCCCCGCCCCTGCCCGCGCCTCCTCCTTCGCCATGCCTTGTTATACGACCTCAGGGACACTTTTTGTAAGTGTTCCGTTAAGCTCAACATGGCTGTGGTTTCCCTCACCTCACTAATGTTGCCACAACTTGAGCCAAAGTGTTAGGTATGCAATTGTTTTCAAGCCTTCATACTACACATCTTTTGGTTTGTGTTCCCTAAGGAATGGATACAAAACGACAAAGTATTAGATCATACAATATTCTCATCATAACTCATCCATCCACAGATGTATATAAATTTCTCGTATATACATTTCTCGATTCATGGTACACCAAATTTCTGTTGTTCCCTACAAAATGATACAGCATTACAACATACGATTACATACAGTACATAACTTGTTTTGCTACTGTAGTTCACCTCACTACTCTCACAACAAAGGCAGTGTTTAATCTACATGCCAGACAATTCCTGGCCACCCGAGGAATGGAAACAGAGTACAGTAGTTTGGTAATTCAGTGCAAATGTTACCTTCATTACAGTTTCAGTCATAATGTTACATACTCATATGTAACTATTTTCTGACATTCACTGTACACAAACATTACATTCCATTGGTAATGTGAACAGCAACTTTATACACATTGCCAACAATAGTTTTCAGTATTACAAATGAATGTTACATGATGTGTGCTAAAGGTGGTGGCGTCACACTGAACATATTTTTCACAATGTTTTCTCATCAATAATGTTCAGTTCATGAAGCACCAACAAACACCTTGTACTTTGGATGTGTAAGCATGAGGTTGTTGGTGTTACTAACGGCTGTGATGAACATAATGAGGCGCTCTCAGACACAAAGGTCATCAGTAATTGAAGAGTAAGAAAGTAATCCTTGGTGAAGACTCTCACAGTCAACAGCAGTTTGACTCGTTCAAATTGACTGACAAGATCAAACAACATGCATTTTAAATGTAGTTTCAAAAACTAGAAAGCATCAGGGAACTGAATCAATGATGCAAATTAAAATACGATAAAGAACTCATGTGCATGAACCAACTTGAGAGTGTCAATGTTTTCTTTACTCATATATTGTTAGTAAAGCTAATGGTATGGTGATATTTTACTGTATGTATCACCACAGCTTCTCTCAATAGTAATTAACTGCAGTCAAAACTACGCAGTAATACAATGTCGTCCAGGAGCTCCTCAAATGTCAAAGGAAAATAAAATGAGCAGCGTGACACCATATACAGTCCCCTGCAATTCCGCTCCTCAACTTTACTGTCTGGTTAAAACATTTGATTTGCTGTTAATATTAAATGCTTTAAAAGTTCATTTCACACAGTGAGATTGTCACTATATTTCAACAGTTAATACTCATAAGTGTTAATGCAAAACTGAAGGGGACTCTTGTGTCTTAATCCTCACCACAACCATCACACCACCTATATCAACATACAATACAAACACACAATTAACTTGAACTCACATCTACCCTTATAGACAGACGTCAATGGGGTCTGTGATGAACTGATGACTAACTATTCCTCCAAACTATGTCACACAACAGCACTTTCACCGAGGGAGGCTGCTTTGTCGTATAATTTGGAGTACTCATTAGTCTTCAGTTAATTCCCCCAAATCTCAGGCCTCTGACAGACAGATGACAAATGAAAGACGAGATCCTAAGTTTTTTGTGTTTGTTATTGTCGTAGGGTGGTGCCGGCGCCACTATGAACGATTATTTGTTTAAAATCAGGGGATATTTTGTAGTAAAGGGGTGCGATCGATCCTAAATATTGGGATTTGTGATCTTAACACCAACACCAACACCACCACCACCACCATCACCAATACTGTCTCTCTCTCTCTCTTACACACACACACACACACACACACATACTTAGTTTCAGATCTCGTATCCAAAACTGAATCTATACAATAATAGATTAAAAAAATAACTATCTATGAGGTAACCCCACCCCTATCCCTATCTACCTCTTCTCGGCAAGAGGAAACTGACGTAAACAGGGTAATGTGATTTAACCAAGCGAATCAAACAGGAAGGTAAGAAGAGTTAAGCCAATTTAGGGCCAGAGAAACAGGAAGTGCAGCAGCTGGCAACGTGGGTGTGTGTGTGTGTAGGTGTGGGGTGTATGTGTGTATGTTGGTGACGTGTGAGTGTGGGGTGTATGTGATTGTGTAGGTGGTGTGTAAGTGTGGGGTGTAAATTAGTTCTAAAAAAAAAACCAACAACATACACGAGACAAGGACACTCTCTATCTAAAATATGAACTCTCATATTATCCTTCTATGACCTAGACCTTTTTACTCTACTTTGTCCATTCATTCATTCATTCATTTATTTATTGACAATGTGTGACCGAGTTTGGTGGTGACGTCAATATCGTGTTGTTGTAAAAGTGACGTCAACGGGTCTTTATCCTGTTGTTGTAAAAATGACGTCACATCTCCTTACTCTCATTTCAGTCGTCTATAGTAGTTATACCCACTTCACGCCCACGGGTTTATTGTTTTGCGTGTTTTTTTAGGTCAGTGGCTGCGATACTTTTAGAGGAGATGAAGATTGCTTGAAAGGAGGAGTGAATGACTGTGAGTCTGCCTTATTTAATTGTATGCTACTTTAGAACACAAAAAACCATGAGGTGTGTAGTTCAGTAAGAAATGAGGTGACCATGGATGCAGTGCAACGTGTGGTGAGGTGACAAATGAGGTGATGTGGGACGTGGTGTGTCTGAGAGGTGTTTTGAGTGAGGTGATAAGAGACTAATCAGGAAGTATAGAGAAGGTAAAACAACACGACCGTTGCTCTAATCTGGCTCTTTCTTATAAGACAACAAACAACAACTCCCAGAAGCAGGGTCTCAAATTAAAGTCTCATTATCGCTATTCAGGCACAAGCAAACGTGCAGCTACATGCGTGTATCTCTCTCTCTCTCTCTCTCTCTCTCTCTCTCTCTCTCTCTCTCTCTCTCTCTCTCTCTCTCTCACACACACACGTTGAAGTGAAGCCAGTAAACAAATGTATGTTAACTAAACGTGTGTTGCTCATAATTATCCGTATACAATGTACAGATGTTGGTGTGTGAAGGGTGAAGGTGGAAGCTAAGCAGAGATGATATTGTGGTGTGTTTAATGTCTTCGAGGAAAACGGGATTAAGTCTACGGTATCCACCCACCACGTTTCACTACCTGCACGGCGTAGGAGCAAGAGAGAAAGGGAGTGACTAATTAAGTAGACGGTTTATTCTTATCAGGAGGAGATTGGAACGCGATGCTTCGGTTAAGTTAGACAAATCTGTGTTGGGCTGGCTTCACACACACACACACACACACACACACACACACACACACACACACAACTGTAAAATAAGTCATTGTGATGGTTGTGTGTTGACGTAGTGGTAAAGTGGTTATGTTCTGTATTGGACTAGTGGCCGGCCAGTAATCTACAATTCATACCATTTGACCAAACTTTCTTGATGGCAACATGTGACACAATCGCACCCCTTTAGTTTACATCATACATTCACTGTACACACACCATTTTTCACTAGAACCAAAGTGTAGTTTTAGAAAATACATACGCTACGCTACATAATTATAATAACTCTTCATTTAAACTGTGATCTTCCTGGAATAATTCGACATCAATGGACTATTAAAGAAAATAATTAATGTCACTTGATATAATTATAAACACAATGTATTATAATTATACTCGCATCTGTTGTTGCGTTAGTAGGTTGATCTGGTGAAATTACTTTTTTAACATTATTTTTGAGCAATGTGTGTAATGTTCGAACACTGCAATAAAGTAACTCGAATTTTACACATGAATCATGTTATAGATTAAGGCATTAGATTCCAAGAGAAATACATTCTCACTTGAAAAACGTCGAGAGGACTTATAATAAATGTAGATATCAAACATTCCAGGTGATTATTATTATTATTATTATTATTATTATTATTATTATTATTATGTAGCACGGTTCTTATTGTGAAAAATGATGTGTCAACTTAGTAAGGAACCATCAAGTAAAAACCAGATTATTCTTACCACGGGAGAGATTGCCAGACGAGATTTCTATTGCATTTTATTCAAGAAAAATGAATAACGTTACGGTAGATCCAATTTGTGCTACTTTATAACTACATGCTTTAGACAACAAGTGACGTTTTTATCTAGAATGGTGTTATAATTATACTGGTGTGATGTTTTTATCTAGAATGGTGTTATAATTATTATACTGGTGTTAAAGTGGCAATCTATCGGTGTGGTAAAATGGTTTGGTCGGTTCCATCCCTTGTATTGTATTGTTCTGTTCTGTGGCCTTTGTCCTCATCTTTGTTAATAAAAAAAAAAAAAAAAAAAAATAATAATATAAAAAAAAAAAAAAAAAAAAAAAAAATCCTAATAAGCGGTGATCGAGGGTGCATGGGTTGGTGTCTTGAGGAGCCTTCGGTATGAGATGACCAGGATTCAACGCCAGGGGGTTCGTTCGTTCGGTACGGCTTCCTTCAGTAGTAGTCACGATTCACGAAAGCTTTACCGATGATTCACAACGACGAGTATTATTTTTTTATTCACGACTTTTTTTTTTTTTCTCTCCTTTTAACCTGACCAAAATTCACCGGTTCCCTTCGTCTTATTATCCTCACATCTCAGTTGTTTGGTAAATGCAATACAAACCAAGACCAATAGTAGCAATTATTTACACAACTAAGTTCAGTAATCATCTATAAGTCATGGAATATATTCAAAATAAGTATATACGGTATTTCAGTTTTGATACCGGCTGGAAAGTTACAGGTGGATTTTGGTTGGGTTAAAAAAAAAACATACGGATTTATATATACCGGTGATATATAATGATGATGCTTCAATTAATTATTAACCATTATTACTTCACCATTACTATTGCATTATTGATTCACTGCTTATTTTATATTCTTTTATAATAATTTCACTTCTGATTCACAACATATTCACTCACATCATAATATAATTCACTTTGCTGCACATTTTTTCTCAGACACATGATATAAACACGATATTCAACGCTTATATTAATATTATGCAAACACTTGTATGCGAAACATGCCAATACCGTATCACTCGTATAAAATTATATATATATTCAATAATGCATAATAAAATGGAGCACTTTATATTCACTTTTACACAACACTTGCAGCAAAATACGAAGATCATCGATATATACACAGAAAAAATTAACTTCATTATATTTTATCACTTTTAACATACTACATCATTCTTGCTTTCCATATTCACTTTAGCACACTTTTATTATTATTATTTTTATCATCATCATCATCACCACCACCATCATTATATATTTTTTCATTATTGCACATATCGATCAATTTATATATATTTTTATATCTCATCACCAAAATAATTTATATCACTTCACTCTTACTACCACCAAAATAATGATAGCACTTTACTTTCATCAAAATACATAACCTTTTTTACCGTGAACACACACACACACACACACACACACATCTGCTTCACAATACACTTGACCTCATCACACATCATTCTCATTACTCATTAACACATTCAACTAACACCCATCTGCCTCACAACACACACACACACAACACACATACCTGCTCCACATTTCTTGTTACACTCACTCCACAATATAAATCTCACTCCCTTTTAGAACACCAAGTCCCACTCACCTCCACACCAAGTCCCACTTAACTACTGTACACAACACTAAGTCCCACTCAGCTCCATATCATAAGTCCCACTCACAGCCAACAACATCACGTCTCATTCACCTCCACAACACCAAGTCCCACTCACCTCCAAAACTCAAGTACCACTCACCTCCACATTATAAGTATCATTCACCTCCACATCATAAATCCCACTCACCTCCACAAGTTTCATTCACCTTCACAACACAACAACAAATCCCATGCACTCCCCTCCACAACATCAAGTCCCACCCACTCACCTCCACATCATAAGTTGCACACAGGTTCCACACAACACAGGTCGAACTCTTCTTCACACCACCTCACTCACGCTGTTGTACCTGGTCTTACCACCGTATAGTAACTTTTCTGATAAAAACACTTCACTGCTTTGGACCGCCGACGCTGGTAACCCTATAGATGCAAACTGGTGCAGGGAAACAATGGCCTTAGCTTTATTTTCAAAAGGGCCTCACTGTTGACTGTTGTAATCCTTTGGTACGTGAGTGGTGAAGCCCCGGAGATACTGATGAAGGCGAGGAAGACGAAGGCGATGAAGCAGTGCTGGTGGTGACGCACACGCAGAAGGTGTCTCTCAGGGGAAGCTGTGTGAGGAGGACGGTGGTGGTGGTGGTAGTAGTAGTGAAGACAACAGGTGCGATGATATCAGGTGTGTGTTCGGAGGGAGGCACTTCTGTACTCGACTGCTTGTTTCACAGCACTGAGAGTCAGAAGCGGTGTGGTTGAACTGGTTGGGTCGTATCCCTCCTCCTTCCTCATCCCTCACCCCACCCCCCAAACTCCCCTCCATTCCAACACTCTCTACGTCACGCGCTCAACCCATTACACCCCCTAGTACCCCCACCACTCCTTTGACACCCACTCCACTCTCTCTCTCTCATCCACCTTCCTTGGCCCCCTCTCACTTTCCTCTCTCTCTCACACACACACAATCTGATCCATGTATTCCTTCTTCTCGTCATCTCGTAGCCCCTCCTCCCTAACCCTGTCCCTCCACCACCAAGTGTTAACCTCTCCCACAGTCTTAACAACTTATTTTCAGTGTGGCAAACCTTCAGTCCACCAACCTACCTTCTAAACCTCACCCCCATTCCCCCTTTTGTTAACCTCTTCTCGCTCTCCTTCTTCCAAACATGACAGTAACCTCCCTTTACTCTCTCTCTCTCTCTCTCTCTCTCTCTCTCTCTCTCTCTCTCTCTCTCTCTCTCTCTCTCTCTCTCTCTTTCTTACGTTCCCCCACCCCTTCCCTCCCTCTCTTGTCCTCTTCTCCTACCTTCCTCTCAGCCCATTCATACAACTACCTTCGAGAAACTCCGCCCCTCATGGCTTAAGTCTCATTTTCATTAAGCTCTTTTTATGTTGGGACACAGATGCTCCTCCCACTGAACACAAACTCCGTAAACAACATTCATTCCCTTATTCATTCATTCATTTATACACTTATTCATTCATTCATACTCTGCGGAATCACTCACTCGCGTCCAAGTAGAATTATTATACATGTACTCTTCATCTACTCGCGTATAAAAGGTTTAAAAGGGGGAATATACTCTTGGTACATTACAGTGGTGTCTTGATTCCTCCAAAGTATATATGTAAGGAAACAATTTAACATGGCTAATAGATTGACACAAAATAATGGGTTTGTTGCACTGAATAGTTTGGAGGAATCATTTGTTCCATATAGATTTACCAATAATAACAACAACAATAGTAAAAGTAATAATAATAATAATAACAATAATAATAAATAATAATAATATCACCACTTCAAGCCAGGAAGTCGGGAAGTATTTTTGGCATGGTGATAAGGCATGGGATTTGAAACAGGGGAAGGAGGGGGAAAGAAAGTGGGTGGATGGTTGAGGTGAGGGGGGAGGGGGCAGAGGAGAATATGGAGTGAGGGAGGAGGGGGCAGAGAGAAGATGGAGTGAGGGGGGAGGGGGCAGAGGAGAATATGGAGTGAGGGGGGAGGGGGCAGAGAGAAGATGGAGTGAGGGGGGAGGGGGCAGAGAGAAGATGGAGTGAGGGGGGAGGGGGAGAGATGATGGAGTGAAGGGGGAGGGGGGCAGAGAGGAGAAGGTGAAGTGAGGGGGGAGGGGGGAGTGGGGCAAAGAGGAGTGAGGGGGGAGGGGGGGTGATGGAAAACATGCGTGGGAGTTGAAAAATTTATATATATATGCCTTAAAGGTGAGGGGCAAAGAAGGGGAGATCGGTGGGGTGAGGAGGGGAGGGGAGGGGAAAGAGAGAGAGAGAGAAGGGAGAAAGGGAATAAAATAGAAGTGGGAAAGAGATGAAAGAGAGAAGGGGGGAAATATAATAATAATAATAATAATAATAATAATAATGATAATAATAATAATAATAATAATAATAAAATAATATCAATAATAATAATAACAAAAATAAAAATAAAAATAATAATAATAATAATAAAATAATATCAATAATAATAATAATAAAATAATATCAATAATAATAATAACAAAAGTAAAAATAAAAATAATAATACTAATACTGATACCCAACCTACGCTCTCATTTAACGGGTATTAACTCAAGCTGCGACGTTGATTACACTTTAAAATAACCAACAGGAAGTCTCTAATTCCCATAAATCAACTATGATGAAAAGGTAAACATGAAAAAAAAACTTTGTTGAAATAAAAAAAATGAAAGTGGGTGGGTGGAAAGGAGGGAGATAGGATTAATTATGGATGGGAACAGGAAGAGAAAAAAGGGATGTGGGTGGGTGGAAAGGAGGGAGAGAGGATTAAGGATGGGAACAGGAAGAGAAAAAAGGAATGTGGGTGGGTGGAAAGGAGGGAGAGATAGGATTAAGGATGGGAACAGGAAGATAAAAAAAGGAAGGTGGATTGAAGGAAGAAAGGATATGATGAAGAGAAGGGAAGGAAGGACACTTGGTTTTTTTGGTGAGGGGATAGATGGGGAAAAAGGGAAGGGAAAGGAAGATGTGGACTGAGTGGGAAGGGAATGTGGAATAAAGAGGAAGGAAAAGAGAAAAGGGGCAAAATGAGATAAACAGTGTGAGAAGAAAGGAGTGAAATGGGGTAAAAGGGGACTAGATGGGAGAGAAAGGAAGGGGAGGGAAGAGAAAGGAAGGGGAGGGAAGAGAAAGGAAGGGGAGGGGAGGGAAAGGAAGGGGAGGGGAGGGAAGAGAAAGGAAGGGGAGGGGAGGGAAAGGAAGGGGAGGGAAGAGAAAGGAAGGGGAGGGGAGGGAAAGGAAAGGGAGGGGAGGGAAAGGAAAGGGAGGGGAGGGAAAGGAAGGGGAGGGGAGGGGAGGGAAAGGAAGGGGAGGGGAGGGAAAGGAAGGGGAGGGGAGGGAAGAGTGTAGCAAATACCAGATTAAACCTTTATTAAATGGATAAAAAAAAATATTAATTACATAGAGTATAAGGAAGGAAACTTCCTTGACAACGCCATAATAAAATATATCGGTATTTCCATTAACCTATACAGTATATACGACGCTTTATAACTTAGGAAATATACCCATTAACCTATCCAGTATA
>JAWZYT010003865.1:0-2500 GCA_034508575.1 Petrolisthes manimaculis | reverse complement strand
ATGAGGCCAATTTCCCGTTTTTCATTTCTATTTGTGTTGTCGTGGCTATTTATAAACTTCTATTACTGGTCCCTTTGAAAGTTGAGGCAAATTGTGTGTTGGTGTTGTGTGAAGCTTTCCAGATCTTTCCTAGCCAGGCTATAATTATCCGACAGTGGGTGTGTGAGGAGGGGAAAGGAGGGGGTAGGAAGGTAGGAGAGGAATGGAGGGGGTGGGGTAGGAAGGTAGGAGAGGAATGGAGGGGGTGGGGTAGGAAGGTGGGAGAGGAATGGAGGGGGTGGGAATGGAGGGGGTAAGAAGGTGGGAGAGGAATGGAGGGGGTGGGAATGGAGGGGGTAAGAAGGTGGGAGAGGAATGGAGGGGGTGGGAATGGAGGGGGTGGGAATGGAGGGGGTGGGGTAGGAATGGAGGAGGGTGAGGGGGATTTAAACCAGGAGTAGGTGTGGAGGAAGGGGGGGAGGGGGGATTTAAACCTGGAGCGAGAGGTGTGGAGGAGAGGGAGTGGGGATTTAAACTGGAAGGTGTGGAGGAAAGGGAGGGGAGGTAGGGAGGAAAGGGAGTGGAGGTAGGGAGGAAAGGGAGGGGAGGTAGGGAGGAAAGGGAGTGGAGGTAGGGAGAAAAGGGAGGTGAGGTAGGGAGGAAAGGGAGGGGAGGTAGGGAGGAAAGGGAGGGGAGGTAGGGAGGAAAGGGAGGGGAGGTAGGGAGGAAAGGGAGTGGAGGTAGGGAGGAAAGGGAGTGGAGGTAGGGAGGAAAGGGAGGGGAGGTAGGGAGAAAAGGGAGGTGAGGTAGGGAGGAAAGGGAGGGGAGGTAGGGAGGAAAGGGAGGGGAGGTAGGAAGGTATGCTGGAGGGAAAGTGATGGAATTAAGGAGATCAAAGGCCAGGGAGGGAGGTGTGCAGAGGAGGGGAACATAAGTGTAGGATATATATAGAGAGGATTCCGTAGCCTGAGTAGGAGGTGTTGTTGGGTGATGGAGGGAAACGGAGGGATGGAAGGAAGCTGGGGATGTAGGAAGGGGGGGGGATGAGGAGGTGGGAGAGACAAGTGGAGGTAATGAATGATTTGAAAACGGAGAGGCAAAGAGAAAACATAAATAAAAATAAAGTCAAAAGAGAAAATAAGTGTGTGTGTATGTATGTGAGAGAGAGAAAGAGAGAGAGAGAGAGGTCAGATGAGCAGAGAGAGAGAGAGAGAGAGAGAAGAGAGAGAGAGAGAGTAGAGAGAGAGAGAGAGAGAGTGAAAGAGTGAAAGAGAGAGAGAGAGAGAGAGGTCAGATGAGCAAGAGAGAGAGAGAGAGAGAGAGAGAGAGAGAGAGAGAGAGAGAGAAGAGGTCAGATGAACACGGAAGTAAGACACATAGACATGCAGGCTATGTGGTGTGAGGTTACAGGGACACAAGGTTTGACGTCAATGATTCACTATACCCATCAACAACAACAAAAACAAAAACAACACACAGCAACAACAACAACACACAGCAACAACAACAACAACAACACAGCAACAACAACAACAACAACACAGCAACAACAACAACAACACAGCAACAACAACAACACAGCAACAACAACAACACATCAACAACACAACACATCAACAACAACAACACATCAACAACAACAACAACAACACAACAACAACAACACAGCAACAACAACAACACATCAACAACAACAACACAGCAACAACAGCAACAACAACAACAACAACACAACAACAACAACAAACAACAACACAGCAACAACAACAACACATCAACAACACAACAACAACAACAACAGCAACAACAACAACAACACAGGCAACAACAACAACAACAACATACACACAAAGGCTCATTGGGGCTGACAATATTAATCAGGAATTCAAACATAAAAACACAAAGTTAGAACAAGAAAGACTTCTGTTTGTTTGTATGTGTGTGTGTGTTTGTTTGTTTGTTGTTCAGAGGGCTACTTCAATGAGAGATGAGAAGTTACTATAGTGAGGTTAGTTTCTGTTGATTGATAGTGTGCATAATTATCCATCCGTACTTCTTAATCAATCATGGTTAACATAAAATGTATTACAGTGTGTGAGAGATACGGAAGTGGATCTGTATCTACGATTTTTTTTTTTTTTTTTTTTTTTTTTTTTTTTTTTGTTAAGCATATGGCTGAACTTTAACTGGCGTTTCATATCGCTGACCTGCACACCTTTGATAACGAGGTGGAAACATTGATGGACTTCCCGTACAGTATTTCAACCTTTATTTGCCTTGGAGGTTTGCTGTCTGTCTGTCTGTCTCTCTCTCTCTCTCTCCTCTCTCTCTCTCTCTCTCTCTCTCTCACACACACACACACTGCTTTCCGACTCTCATTCAGTACAGGAAATTACATTACACGGTAGAGCGCTTCGTAAGCAATGGTTATTTTATTCACAGACAAAGAAAGACTCACTGTCTAACCTCTCAGCTCTATATTTATAAACATACCTACCTACCTACTTACCTACTTACCTAC
>JAWZYT010003864.1:7500-24093 GCA_034508575.1 Petrolisthes manimaculis | reverse complement strand
ACATAGAATAGGGAATTAATATTTATACTTTTATTAAAGTATTAATAACTCTGGAAAATAATATCTTAATTTGGGTAAATCTTTGCTTGCACACAGACAAACAGAGTGACGAACATGCTGACAAATAATCAGATGAGTGCACAACATTTTACTACATCATCTAATCCTTTAATCGAAAACTGAACAACAATACAACATGAGCTTCAACTTAAACTACAGTCAGAATGTTCGATACTGACTTGGTTACTGCAAATTTATATATTCCACATACAGTCAAAATAAGAAGACCTGTTGCCTTTCTATTTTGTTGCTGAACTCTTATATTGTAGCTGGTTGGGCGAGTTTGAGTAGCTTCTTCTGCTTGGCTACAAACCTTTAATTCAATTCAACGTTAAGGGAATTTAATACTTATACCTTTTTTGCACTGTGAATTCAGAGTTTATTATCAGACAGCACCGGAGAGAAGACATTTATGGACGGTACTATACCAACATTATTATTGTTATATACCGGTATATATTATTTTTTTCGCTATGGTAATTTAAAAGTCCTGCATGCAAACCTGTTCCGAAGAGATAATTTTAAGCATAAGTGCCTCTATACGAATGTATATACGTATGAAGGCAACATTACACACGAAAATGATCATACACTTTTGAATGTATCCAAACACAATAATTTCTATAGCGTATTGATAAAGCGCTTGAAAATTTGTAGGCTAAAAACGAGCCGCCACAACTATTATTTATGTGTTTTATCTGTTTCCCTAGGTAGCATTGTTTAGAGGAATTGGTAACCTACTATAATTATATACAGTAATCACATGTATATCGAAAGAATAATGTCCCCTTTCAATGTTGATATGAATTACTGGTCGACGGGAATAGGAGCGAAATGCACGCTCTGGAATGAACAACAGAGAAAATTGCCTAGGTCATTGTTTGTAGAATAATGTAATGCAATCATTGGTTCCATTTTTGTCTGCGTTCAAATCAGTGTCTCTCTTTTCACAGCAATTGGCACACGTGGCTGGTAACTAGCATTTGTCAGGTGATTTCCCTCTTCATTCAGTCGGAACAGAAATTATTCATCCACAGTGGCAGTAATTTTCTCACACTGTCTATCTCACTGTAATTATTATTCGTTTTCTCAAATTATAATGTTTGTGCACGAGACTGACGAGAGTGAAGCAAAAACGAATCTCGAATTATATATATACTGTATGAGTGAAATGAAAACGATCTTAAATTATAATGTACAATCGCAGACCCTGAAAAGTCTACCCCCTTTGCAGATCCTGAGTTGAGGCCTGGGTAGACTTTACATGGTCTGTGATTGTACTTAGCACTATCAGTAAAATGAATACGAATGATAATAGTAATAATTGTAAAGATATATATAAAACTATATATATAAAAATCAGTCTGATATTGTGGGTCGAGAAATATATAAGAGCAATTTATAATGTTTTGTACTGCATGTACATCTATAAGACAAAAGACATGTTGGCAGTCACCAGTAGTCACAGTAATAATACAGTAGCTTGGAATTTGCTGCAGTGGACGTAAATATAGTTTTCATCATCCATACAATCATGACTGTGACTGTCGAGCATAATTATAAGCCTAACTGAAGTTCTTTTACGAAGGCCATTCATTATATATTATTTGTGTGTGTGTGTGTGTGTGTGTGTGTGTGTGTGTGTGTATGTGTGTGTGTGTGTGTGTGTGTGTGTGTGTGTTAAAGTAGACATATCGTCCACATACAAGCCATACGAATACAGTGACCTTTGATGATAAATACCATGACATTATGTACTACAGACTACAGTATATGAGGAGATAAATTTGTTCTGATTAAGTACAGAGCTACTGAATCCTCCATGTTGTCCTACAAAATACCAATTGTACTGAGGTTGTGTTTCTTGGTGCAGTTTGAAGGAACAAGTGACATCAAATTTTCCAATAAAACATTTTTTTTGTTTTACCATTTTCGCTCGGTATTCGAATCCAGTGATATGAAATTCCACCCTATTTTTTTATTTTTTTATTTTCAATTCTATTATCATGTCTTCAAATTTAACGGGGTAGTCTCTTGAGTTCGAAATTCCTCCAAACCATATGAGGAAACACAGACTATAATTTATGTACTTCAGTATACGAGTATGGGATCCGTGATTTGTGTGTGTGTGTGTATA
The DNA here is from genome assembly GCA_034508575.1 of Petrolisthes manimaculis. Lineage (NCBI taxonomy): Eukaryota > Metazoa > Arthropoda > Malacostraca > Decapoda > Porcellanidae > Petrolisthes > Petrolisthes manimaculis. The sequence continues at coordinate 21,896 of JAWZYT010003864.1, read as the reverse complement.
GAATGGAGGAGACGGAGGGGAGAGGGGTGGAAGAAGGGGTGGGGGGGTGGGTGGCCTTTCCAATTACCGAATATAAACGCTGAGTTGTGAAGAGTATGTAATAATTGGATACCTTTCTCCCGTATCGGTATTTCTATCCTATATTATACTGTATACTGTAGCTCAGCCACTCCGTCACCAGCTTAGTCCCTTGTCAATCCCTCTTGTTTAAATCCCTTTCCAATCCCTCATTACACATTTTTACATTAATTATGGGTAAGTTTGACTCACGGATCACGCATCATTATAAAGAGTCCGTACCGTCATATTAACTAACTAGCTAACTAACAAACAATTGGAGTTATCAGTGTCTTTCAGTCCGTACCATCACACTAACTAACAAACAAAGTAACAAACGGAGTAATCAGTGTGTTTCAGTCTATCCCATCACACTAACTAACTAACTAACAAACAAACAAACAAACGGAGTCATCAGCGTGTTTGAGTATTATGTATATAGAGGTGAGTGTCTGTCTTGTATTTACCGTGCCTGGGTCAGCAATATAAACGCGGAATTGGAGGGTAACTGTAAGCGAATGGCCATTGCCGGGAGGAACGATATATATGCGGGAAATTGCTACCCCCCATCCCCTTCCCACCCAAACACAAATACACCCACAGCAGCAGCAATATATAGAGAGAGGCCATTAAACGCCTTACCCAGCCGCAATTACACATACAGCCTGAGTGGGATAGCCAGCATACACATTTATATTCATAGGATCAAAGTAACTTCATTGCACCTACAATTTAGAGTACGTTCGCCAGTCGATCAACAACACAACGACTGACTGCTGGAGTACTTAATATACATAGAAAAAAAAATCTAATTGGTAATCCCGGTGACCTACTCCTGAATGTGAACTTGTGTGATAGTCCCACAGTGATGGAAGCTGAAATATTACATACATGCACGAAGTAGACGACCATGATAGTAGAGTCTATGGGATAGTGTTGAGGTATTCATGTATGGATCTGTGTATATTTGAAGGATGTCGTGGATTCTTTACAAATATATATGAATGAATTTATGTATTGGATTTTAGAGATCTAAGACAATCAGTAGAAGGAACTGTTAAGGGGAATAGTATAGAGGGTTTGTCAGATTGGGGTTAAGTGATTCTTTCAAACTATATCACGCAAAAGGATGCCATCATATAATAGAATCCGTCTGTAATTCCTGAAATACTTTGAAGGAATTGGTAACCAACATTGTCCAAACTGAGTCACCCCATATATTATAAGCGTCTGCAGCCGTTACATGGTATAACAAAGTCGTCTGTAGTTGGAACACAAACACAAGGAAAAGTTCTGGTACTCTTATAAAGGTTACAATTTCCTATCGGCAATTTGAAGGCCACTACTAATTAAATATCTCCCTCATTATTACTAACAGGAGCTTTATTTAGTGGCATAGTTAAGATAAATCACTCCAAATCAGTAGCCATCCACTTTACCGTCAAGAGAGTCTCACCTTCATACATAATATATTTCCATGATTCTTGGACCAGACGCCTCATAGGAAAGCCCAGCCAGTTCTCCCCCTTTCCCTTCCCAGCCAACCACTGCCTCATGTGCCCGGGGACGTTGTGAGCATATTGTGAGCAAACTCGCAACGTAACTACGGCTTAGGCACACGTTACGACCAGGCTTTATGAGTGCGTGTGCCAGGGTGAGGGCAAGGAAGGAGGAGGGGGGATGGACGGGGCTGTGGACCACTCAAAATGCAAATGTGAAACGATGTTGTGGGTGGTATGTGTTGGGTACTGAGTGGGAGGCATGCAGATGTAGGAATAAAATGAAAGACAGTGACAGGAAATATACCCAGCCATTCATCTTAGTAGAAAAACTGCCAACTAACTAACCCACCACTCACCCAATCAACCTGCCAATCAGTCAGCCGCCCATCCGTCTATCCCAGCCAACTCACTCACTCATTAATGGGATATTTTCTGATTTTTCTCCTTCGCCGGTATGACAGTCTGGCCATTCCTTCCTTCCATCCCTGGGTTGCCACTCTGTCACTCAAACTGTCCATCAATTATTAGTTTTGCCCACAACATGACCTTTTCAAGTCGACCGCACACACTCACATACACACACACACGCGCAAATTGATTCCTTCCTCATCTTGACTTTTTTCTTGGATTCAATGGCTTCCCCTCTTTCAGATTGTACCCAGACTATATCCAAATGTCTCTATTTATGTCTCACTTGCTGTCTTTGAGTTTTTTTTTTTTTTTTTTTTTTTTTTTTTTTTTTGTGTGTGTGTGTGTGTGTGTGTGTGTATGTGTGTGCAGTGAGAAAGAAACTCTCTCTCTCTCTTTCTCTCTGACCATCGGCGAGGGATTACACGACACAAAAACAACCCTGATTCAGCCTGCACACAACACGCTGTTGCATCACAAGGTTCTCGCCCCCTCATCAACTGCATTCCCACACACACTTTCCTGCATGCAACACACATTCTTCACTCACTCACTCACTCATCCTAATCACATCACACATTCTTGCATGCATCACACATTTTTCACTCACTCATTCACTCTGATCCCCTCATTTTCATTTATGCCTCGTGTACTGTACATGCCAGAGTCTGTTTACGCCCCCTGCATTGGGTTTACAGTAGAGTTTCTGGCACTGAAAATAGCCTTGGTGTCCGTTCGATGGGCGTGAAGTGATGTTGTCTGCATGTGCATATACTAGGTATGTGTATATGTGTGTGCGTGTACGGGAGGCTTTGTCCTCTTCTACCTCTAATTTTTACAACGACATTTGGCTGAGTGGTTAGTGTTCTGGACGTGTACAAACCTAGAGGTAGCGAGATCAAGTCCACTCAGATGAGAGGCCAAGAATACGAGTTTATTCCTCCAAATCAAGTTTCAGACGATAACTATAAGACCACCGATCGCCATAAAATACCCTCGCTGTGCTAGTTCGAAAGCTGTGACGTGTGTGTGTGTGTGTGTGTGTGTGTGTGTGTGTGTGTGTGTGTGTGTGTGTGTTGACCTGAACGTAATGGAATACTAATGATGGTAGCGACAAGACAACACTGAGAGACAGTCATTGGGAAGAGGAGACGTCTGAGAGTCGCCCACCTGTGTTGTGTCCGTCTGGTTTGCTGCTACAGAAGGTCATGACATCCGTTTCTTCGAGTATAATGGAAGACCAAATGCAAATGTGAGACGATGATGTGGGTGGTATGTGTTGGGTACTGAGTGGGAGGCAGATGTATGAATAAAATGAAAAAACAGTGACAGGAAATATACCCAGCCATTCATCTAAGTCCTGTTGTCTTTGTTCTGTCGGATGATTTCTTACACACAACGAATCACACTGAAACTCACCAGATCAAAGCCATAGACAAACAGTGGTGGAGTGAGTAATTCTTATTTCTTTCAGATAAATAGAGTTTTGTCTTTCACTGCAAATCTAAGACCAGCTGTACTCCCTATATAATGAAACCTGTAAGCATCTCTGAAACATCGAATAATCCAACACAAGTACTGACAAAATCTCGTATCAAATGAGCCTCCCAGTCTTTAGCTTTACCTTGGTAGTTAATTTTTCTATATGTGTGAGAGATGAAAAATGTTGTTGTTACCTTTAGACTTGTGTTATTCTCCTCTTTTTATGTGAGTGAAAACCTTGGGTAATCTTTCAGGTTGGTCGTATAAGGTGTCCGAGGAGATGGGGAAGGGGGGGGGAGGGAGGGAGGTGATGGGGCAGGGGGGGGAGGGAGGTGATGGGGCTGGGGGTGAACCAAAATCAAATAAGACGGAATTGGATATAAGTTCAGTGCACCTGGTCGGCTTCGTGGCAATATTATCAGTCTGGTAAGTATGCTACACACACACACACACACACACACACACACACACACACACACACACACACACACACACACACACACACACACACACACACACACACACACACACACACACACACACACACACACACACACACACACACGCGCAAGCACAAGCACACACACACACACACACACACACACACACACACACACACACACACACACACACACACGCACACACACACACACACAGATCAAAAGGAAATGGAGGGAAATTCGATAATGTGAAGCATGTAAAGTAAAAATTATAATTACATACAAACGTAAACGGGGAACACGGAAGAAAGAATGAGAAAAGGAAAGAAGCGAGAAAAGAGAAAGCGAAGAAAGGTGGTAATAAGCAAGAAATAAAAGACATAAGAATACAATAAAAGAAGGGAGCATGAAAAGGAGAAGGATATTGGCAAGAAGGGTGGTTAGTATAGGAGAGAGAGAGAGAGAGAGAGAGAGAGAGAGAGAGAGAGAGAGAGAGAGAGAGAGAGAGAGAGAGAGAGAGAGAGAGAGAGAGAGAGAGAGAGAGAGAGAAAGAGAGATGTAAAGGTCGAGCCAGGTGTGTGTGTGTGTGTGTGTATGTGTGTGTGTGTGTATGTGTGTGTGTGTGTGTGTGTGTGTGTATGTGTGTGTGTGTGTGTGTGTGTGTGTTCAGGGCGATGCACGTCCCTACTTACTTATTACACCTATAGTTTTCTCCTACACAACCAACCCCACCACTATAACTACACAATGTATCCCCTATAATACCCTTACACCACCTCCTAAAGTTCTAACCCATCATAAAACATTACACCACTGTCGTCCCTTACACTTTCTCTATCTTACATGCACGGCCCTACCTCCATCCACCTTTCACCTTTACTACTACGACTTATTCTCCTTCAAACGTATTGTATTTATCTAGGGATCTCGAACGAAATTAGATATGATTTTGGACCTCTCTCACTCACTTTATCTCATCTTCATCTTCATCAAAATATATGGGTATATAAAAAAATAATTCTTTGACGATGATCTCTTTCCCAACCAGATTTTGCACCGTCATTACTATCTCTTGTAGAACCACACACACACACACACACACACACACACAACGACTTTCTTTTTCTGCCACACCCCCTTCAGTATTTGGCAGTTCCTCCTTGGCCTTCCTCTCACCACCTGCCTACCTTGCAATATTTTCTCCTACTCCAGCTGCCCTTCTTTTCACACCCTCTGCTCCTACCTACTGTTTCTTCCTTCTCAGCCTCCTATACTCATTCTTTCTCAGACTCCTAAAGCACTTGATTCTTCCAATTGCACCACCTACTCATTTTTGCTTCTATTCCAACTCCTACTTTTCCTCCTCTCGTTTCTTCCTTTTCAGATTCCTACTAATTTTATCTTCTACTCCAACTCTTACTTATACTATTCTTGTTTCTTCCTTTTGCACATCTTACTCGTACTTCCTCCTACTTTTACATCTATTTCTTCCTTCTTTACATCCTACTCATATTTCTTCCTACTCCTGCTCCTCCTCTTTGTGTTCTCCCTCCTCTTCGTGTTCCTATACTCCGTTTGATCAGCTCTCATCGCACCTTCTCCCTCTCTTCACCTTCCTCTGACATCCCCAAACTCATCCTAATTTTGCTTTACATCCGCCTCCCATTTCCTTCTTCTCGTATACTCTCATTGTCCCTATTGACACCTGCTATACAACCATTTTCCCACCCTTACCTTCCTTTGAAAACCACTTTTTTTTTTTTTTACTCCTTCTACTTTATTGCAATAAGGGTGTGATATACTTTCGGCACATTGAAAGTCATTGAATCCTCCAAACTATGAAAGGAAACAGATAATCCAACTAAAGATAAAGGCATCCTGTTTTTTTTTAATAGTTTATAGGCATTTTTATCTGTAAATAAGCTAAAACCATATCCTTCCTTTTACTGTACCCCATTCACATTATTATGTTTCCAACACTTGGTTACTCGCTCTTTTCTCCTGTCCCTATTTCTACATTTTATTCTCGACTTTATCGTGGTCTTTTCTTTCCCTAATTCTACACTCCTCCCCCCACACCACTCCCCCTCTTCATTCCTTCTAAGATTGCAGTGATATTCTCTTCCAACTCCTAATTCTCCTACTAATCTTTCATAACCTCCTCCTTCCCCTCCTCCTCTTTCCCTGAGTGTGTGTGTGTGTGTGTGTGTGTGTGTGTGAGTGTGTTCTTAGCCAAGTGTACCTTTGTTTACATTTGCTTGCATCTGCGTCTATGTGCAAGTGTGTGTAAGTGTCTGTTTACAGTATGTATGTGTGTGTGTGTGTGTGTGTGTGTGTGTGTGTGTGTGTGTGTGTGTGTGTGTACTGGCATTGTTGTGGGTCTGAAATGTAAATCAGCTTATGTTCGTGGTGAGGGCTGCAGCATGTTTGTTTGTCTGTCTGTCTGCTTGCTTGTCTGTTTGTGTGTAAGATTAATTCCTCCTTGGATGTTTGTGCATAACAATGTACACACACGCGAATCGACTTAACCCTGACCTCTCCCTCCTTCTCACTCTGTCTGTCTGTCTGTCTGTCTGTCTGTCTGTCTGTCTGTCTCTCTTTCTCTCTCTCTCTCTCTCTCTCTCTCTCTGTTTCTTTCCTTTTCTTTGTTTTCTATTTGCCTCTCTGTCTCTCTGTTAGCATATATCTGTCTCTATATTTGTCTGTCTGTCTGTTTATTACATAACGATCTAAATTACCTATCTATCTATCTGTCTGTTTATCAACTTCACTCTCTGTCCCTTTATATGACTCTCTCTCTCTCTCTCTCTCTCTCTCTCTCTCTCTCTCTCTCTCTCTCTCTCTCACTCACTCACTACATTCGAGCGAGGCCTTCAGTTGTCTGGTGAGAGACTTATCACTCCCCTGCCCTCAGAGTTTCTTTTATCTAGGGAAGATAGAGAGGAGGAAGAGGGTCAGTAGGGAAAGTGTATCGGGAAATATGATCACAGTGATAGAATATATAGATGAGTGGCGTAAACTGGTGATTTTTTTTCTTAGACTGCATGAAGAAAAATACCAACATATACAGTGTGTTTGTTTGTTTGTTTGTTTGTGCGTGTGTGTGTGTGTGTGTGTGTGTGTTTGTGCGTGTGTGCGTGTGTGTGTGTGTGTGTGTGTGTGTGTGTGTGTGCTCGAGGGACAGCTTAAGGTTGTAATCTGCACTGTCTTCTGAGAACACATTTCATGAATTAACTCGTGTCATCATTTTTTTTTTTTTCAGTGGTAAGAACTTGTACAACATATTATTTTTGCATTCTTTCCTGCACTCTATTTTTTGTAACAGTCACATTCTGTTTTTGCTATAATTTCCTGAACTCTTTTTATTGCTATTTCTTTCCCAGTGAAAAATCAAAGTGTTTGTTGTTACTCTGAAAAGTAAATAACAGTTAATAAACAGTAAATAATACATGAAGTTGATATTTGCCTTAATGTTGCTCTCCATAATAATTTTGCAATAAACGATTTATAGACTATTTTATAAACAGTTCTGTAGGCGAAGGAATATATTGGTAACTTTCTTCAATTTTTGTTTTTATTTTTATATCTCTTTTTTTACTCATGTTTCCTACTCCTGTTAATCCACTCTTTCTTTTAGTTTCCCATATTTCTCAATTTCACTTTTCTCCTTCCCTTCTTCCTTCTCTTGTGATCCCTAATACACTTTCTTTTTCAGGACCTTATTTAAATTTCTTCCTCACCTTCCTTCCATTTTCCTTCATTTTATTTCCTTTTTCTACCACCACCATCACCCTCCTTCTCCTTCCCTCAGTTACTCCTTCCCTACCTTTCCCTTGCCACTAAACCCTCCCACTATCTCCTTTCTCTACTACCACCACCACCACCACCACTCTCCTCCTCCACCTACCCTCAATAATTCCTCCCATCTTCCTGTCTGTCTGTCTGTGTGTCTGTCTGTCTCTCCCTCTCACTCACCCTTGATTTACCGTACCTTTGTTTCATCTCCCAACCCAGACCAGTTCCTCTCCTTAATTTGCCAACCCTGCCTGCCTTCCTGCCTGCATCCCTCTTCACCTCACTTCCCCCAGCCAGCCAGCCAGCCACCGAACCAGGCAGTAAGTAGGAGGAGTTCCATCCATCAAACCTGCTGTCTGACTTCCTTCATCTGTGTATTGAACCACAGCCCACAAATGATCACCATCACCACCACTACCACCATCTTCACCACCATAATCATTACCACCACAATCTTCACCAAAACACCATTACCACTACCACCACCACTATCACCATCATTACTATCATCACCATCATCACCATCACTACCATTACCACCAAAACAATTACCACCATCATTATCACAAACACTATCACCACCATCATTATCACCACCATCATTATCACCACCACCACCACCACCAAAAAACACTTGCTATCGGTGGATCTCAGTCATAACATTTTGTGTGTGTTTGGTTGTGTTGTTTTTTATTTGTGTTTGTGTCAGTGTTTGTGTATGTGTTGGTATTTGTGTTCATGGTTGTGTTGAGGTTGTTATTTGTTATATAGCACTTGTGTTATAATATTAATGGTTGTTTTGGTGTTTGTTGATAATACTTTGATATTCCTAAAACCGATGATACTTCAGACTATAATACTGTACCTTGAGGAGTTCCTCTTTCTTAATTAAAGGGGAAGTACAATGTTGGTAAATCTTGAGCAACTGATTCCTTCTTATTCTTCCATTCAACAGGCCACCGTTATGTTGGACAATCCGCTCCTGTTTCCTGGGATACTTGAGAGGAACCAAGGCGCTCTAATGTACCCAACTTATACTCTCCCCTTAAAATTAATGGAAAAATACAAGAAGCAGGTAAAGCTCTCGTTCACTACATCAAGAATCTCAGAGTGAATTCACCACTATAGACATGAGAGGCGACGCAAGCCATGACTGTATTTATATATAGGTTTGAACACAGTGCTACTATTGTATCTGCTCTATATTTATGGGATCGATAAGGCTATGCATTGGTGAAAGGTAGAAGTAAGAGACAAGGAATGTGTCTCCCCTCACACACTATAGTAAGAATAACCAGATCTGTCATGAATTAGTGAAAAGCTGAAACTAAAGACGCATGATATAACCTCCATCTCTACTACACATTCCTCATTTCATAAAATAGAAACTTTTATGAACTGTTGAAGAGCACTAGGGAAGACACCAGACAGATCCATCCATACACATCAAAGTTTTGTTTTTTATATTGGAAATGCTGTTTTGAAATGGAGGAAGGGCAGGGAGTGAAAGGCGCAAGGTATGTGTGTCTGTCTCTGTCAATAGGTTAGTCAAGTTGCCAGCTAGCCAGACATCACTTGATACAGGCGCACATACCGGCATTCCAGGAAACAAGTGAAGCAAAAGCAACACGGAAAGTGAATGTATCAATCTCCCAGGCTCTCTGTCTCTGTAGGCTCTCTGTCTCTATTGTCAGCACTGCGAAACGGTCAGTGGAAGCATAATATTATTTATTTATGGGTGAAGCAACGGCTAGGGCAGTGTTTACTCACTCATGACTGTGTCTGGAAACCTGAAGAGAAACAAAGCACTTGTCCATATCCAAATGATAATGATACACATACCATTCCTGAAAAAAAAGAAAATATTAAGACAAGGAAAATAATCTGGTAGTTGAGATAATGAACGAATTTTTACTGAATATTGAATAGGATAACACAGTGGCTATGGAAGGACAGTATTTTAATAGTGAAGGTGAGACACAATTTGCAACTTTTGTGGAGCAGCGACGGTGGAAATACGATAGAAGAGAGAAAGGGAAGGAATGATTCGATGGAGACACAGGAGATCAAGGGTAGAGAAAAATGTCGGGTCATTTATGAGGCTGACAGGGAAAAATCAGATCCTGTCTTTCAGTTTCCCTCACTCACATCGCTTGTACGTTTCCTTTTCTTTCCTCCACAATTTTTGCCGTACTCAGTTCCCCCCTCTCTTCTGCATCTTTTTTTCCAGACCACCTTTGAAAACCCCTCAAGCTTCCACTTCTCTTCTACGCTCCCTCGAGTTTCCTTGATATCTCTTCCACCCTCCGTCCCCTCTATTCAGTGTATATTTCTCGAACTCTATCCTGTTTTATGTCCAATTCTCAAACTCCAACCTGATTTATGTCTATCTTTCTAACTGCATCCAGATTTCTCGAACTTCTATTTCTATTTATATGTTTATTTTTCGAACTTCTTCCTATTTCCACCATACCTTAATCTGTCCTCTATTCCCATCATGCCTTTTCAAACTACATTTCTTATATTTTATAGACCTTCCACCTTGCGTTCTATTTCTTCTAAGCCTTATTCATTTCATTATGTGTACAGTACAGTGTTGATAATTCTGGAGCAACTGATCCCTCCAGACTATTCCAAGCAACAGGGCCACGTGCATTATTGTTTTGTCAATAGGGTCCCATTTCCGAGCATAGCCTACATTAAGGTAAATAACTGAAAAGAAACTATATTTACCTTGGCCTATAATATACTCATACGATGGGGAAATCAAAACTTTCAATGTATCAAAAGTATATACATTACACCCCTTTAACAATGACTTCCTTTTACTACTAGCATATGCCACGGGACCACATTTTCTCTTTCTTCATGCAGTACCATATAAAGACTGTAATTTTGGTGTCGATATCTTACACCACCGAGCTTTTGTATGTGTTATGAAAGTAGGAATGAAGAGTTTTTGTGTATGGCTCTTGGTGTATGTTTGTATGTGTGTGTGTGTGTGTGTGTGTGCGTGTGTGTGTGTGTGTGTGTGTGTGTGTGTGTGTGTGTGTGTGTGTGTGTGTGTGTGTGTGTGTGTGTGTGTGTGTGTGTGTGTGTGTGTGTGTGTGTGTGTGTGCGCGTGTGTGTGTGTGTGTGTGTGCTTAGGTTATGTATATATGAATGTGCTGATGTGAATATTTCGATTGATTATAGTGTTTTATTTCTATACTTTATGGTATGAAAAGTGCACCAATTCCCTTCTAAGTAATATGACATTGGAGACAAGTGTCGCGTACATTCTAAGTGTTTAAAAGTTCCACATAATTGTCTTGCTGAATAAACCCACACCCCCATAATTAAGCTGCAAGTGAGAGAGATTTATTTTTTCACTTACCTTCACATTGCCGTCTGTAATTCTAAATTTAATCTCCCACTGTTATAGATCATCTGTTTGTATTCCCATTTGTAATTCTTCCCTTTATCAATAACCTATGTAATATCAAATATAATCCTTCCACTATCAATACCTTATAATCTCAAATATAATCTCAAATGTAATCCTCCCACTACTCTAATCCCTTCACTGCTCCCGCATTTGTAATCTCGAATGTAATCCCCTACTAATCTCAAATCTCAAAAAATAATTCATAATCTAAAAAATAATCAATAATCTCAAAAAGTAATAAAAAATGATCTAAAAAACTAATCCATAATCTCAAAAAGTAATCCATAATCTCAAAAAGTAATCCATAATCTAAAAAAGTAATCCATAATCTCAAAAAGTAATCAATAATCTCAAAAAGTAATCAATCCCTTCACTACTCCCACATCTGTAATCTCGAATGTAATCCCCCCACTACTACTACTACTAATTACTACTACATCCATATCCCTATAATCCCCTTACATTATAATTATACAGTATATTATAATCTCTCCCCTTCCCCCTACTCCTCCTCCTCCTTGTCAGTTCGAGTGAAGTCTGGATTATATATTAACTCACCAACACCAACACCTCCTCCTCCTCAGGTAAAAAAAACTAATTAACATCACTCCTCTCACTACACACCTGTCCGACTTCACACCTGATCTGACTGACTCACTCCACACCTGACTCTCTCCACACCTGTCAGACTCCAATCAACGCACCGGTGGAATAATAAAAAAACGAAAACAAAAACATGATTAAAAGAAAATAAGTATAATAAAAAAATATATGGGTGGAGTAAAGGGGGGTGGGTGGGTGGTAGGAAGGAAGTTAAAAAAAAGTGATGAATGAGGAATAAGTGATAAAGAGCGTGAATATGGAGTTCTGTGGGGAGGAGGGAGGGAGGGGATTAGCCAGATGAGAAAGGGGTGTAATCCTGAGAAACGGGCGATTAACGAGAAAGTAATTACGGGCATTTCTGAGGGATTTTCCTAGGGGATTATTAAAGGAGAGAGAGAGGAAGGTATAAAAGGAGGTGAGTGAGAATGAAGGAAGGAGAATAATAATAATGAAAGAAGAAGAGATGAGAAGAGAACAGGGAAGGAATGTAGGAATTGAGTGTAAAATTCATAAGAAGGAAGGAGGAAAGAATGAGGGGGAAATGAAGGAAAAGTAAGATGAGGAAAAGAAGGAGGAAAAAAAGAATGAGAGAGGAAAGAATGAGGGGGAAATGAAGGAAAACAAAGATGAAGGAAAGGAAGGAGGAAAAAAAGAATGAGGGAGGAAAGAATGAGGGGGAAATGAAGGAAAAGTAAGATGAGGAAAAGAAGGAGGAAAGAAAGAACGAGGGAAGATAAAAAGGAATGAATGATGGGGAAGGAAAGAGGGTGGAAATGAAGGAGGAAGGAAATATAAGGAAAGGAAGGAGGAAAGAAAGCATGAGGAAAGATTAAAAGGAATAAATGAGGAAAGAAAGAAGAGGAAGGAAGGAAGGAAAAAAGAGGAAAAAAAGAGGAGGGAAAGGAACGACGAAAAAAAGAAAAGAATGGGGGAGGATAAGAAGAAGCACAGAGTTAATGCTGTAGAAAGAGACAGCTTAGATTAAACAAAAATACTGAAACTGTCTATTTCTTTTTACTAAACCGTGCATGTATATTATAGGAAGAAAAAAATATATAACAAATGTATAAAATATATATGCGGTCGACTGAGCTATATAAGCCATGTAACCCATATGTATTTACACTCTATTAAGGGGAGACTCTTGTTGGCTAATTGGAAGGCTACTGATTCCTCCAAACTGTGCTGGGAAACATACGCCCTCAAGGGTAGTAATAGGGGATCTGTTTCGTGGCATAGTATGGAGGAATCACAAACATTTCAATTCACCAACTAAAAAATATATATCTCCCTTTAATTAATTACTATTAATTGTTACTATTAATTGTTACTATTAATTGTTACTATTAATTATTACAATTAATTATTACAATTAATTATCACTATTAATTATCACTATTAATTATCACTATTAATTATTACTATTAATTATTACTATTAATTATTACTATAAATTATTACTATAAATTATTACTATTAATTATTACTATTAATTATTACTATTAATTATTACTATTAATTATTACTATTAATTATTACTATTAATTATTACTATTATTTATTACTATTAATTATTACTATTAATTGTTACTATTAATTATTACTATTATTTATTACTATTAATTATTACTATTAATTGTTACTATTTATTCAGCCGGATGGGAAACGAAGAACAACGATGAAAATAAAGATTAAAAAACAAAAGAACAAAGAAAGAATTGCAAAAAGCATGAAAAGGTTAATTAGAAAAATATCAAAGACAGAAGAAAAATAGATAGAGAAATATAGAAAAAGAAAAGATTATCTAAGTACTGTATATATAAAAATAAAACTTTTCCAAAAAATCTTGTCTTATCTTGTTATCCTCGTTTACATCTTTCCTAGTTTATATCAATATGTTTGCAGTTTTTCCTTCCGTTATCTCTTTGCTTTTTTTACACATGTCCCTGCCCTCATTCTTCCTCTCCTTCTTTCCTCCCCTCTTTGTCCTTTCTCCTTCCTCCTTCCTCCTTTTGAATGTGCCCCAATTATCTCCCTCTTTCCTTTTCCTTTACCTTCCTTCCTTCCTTTTGTCTTTCCCATTATTCCTACACCCTCCTACCGTTTCTCCTCTCCTCTTCCTCCTTCCTACTCTTTCCTTTTTCTCACTTATCCCTTCACTCATCTTTATCATTCCTTCTTCTTCACTCTTTTGCTGCTTCTCATATTCTCAACCACATCTTATCTTTCCATCATCCTTCTTCCTTTTCTTGCATACCTGTCTGTCTGAGTGGTTGGGTGTCTGAGTGGTTGGGTGTCTGTCTGGCTGTCTGTCTGTCTGGCTGGCTGGTTGTATGGTTGGCTGTCTGTCTGGCTGGCTGGCTGTCTGTCTGTGTGGCTGGCTGGCTGGTTGTATGGTTGGCTGTGTGGCTGGCTGTCTGTGTGGCTGGCTGGCTGGCTGGTTGTTTGGTTGGCTGTCTGGGTGGCTGGGTGAGAGAGGAAGCACGCCCACTTAAACAGACCAACCAGCCTCCTCTACACAATCATTAAGGCAGTTTTTGTTGTCAGTTTGTGCACCACCCACGTTATCTTGTTTGATAGACGGTGACACGCTCTTCCTTCCTTTCGTCCGTCCATCCGTCTGTTCATGTGTGTGTGTGTGTGTGTGTGTGTGTGTGTGTGTGTGTGTGTGTGTGTGTGTGT
>JAWZYT010003864.1:0-2500 GCA_034508575.1 Petrolisthes manimaculis | reverse complement strand
GTTTGATTGATCAGTAGACGAGGGAGAGTAAAAAATATAATATAAATACTGTTCTGTTGTAATTTTACGTCAACAGGAATACATGAAAACATATACTGTATATCTGCACACACACACACACACACACACACACACACACACACACACACACACACACACACACACACACACACACACACACATATGTATACAAACAGACAAAAAGCAAACACACAGACAGAATGATACATACATACACACACACACATACGACAGACAGACAGACAGAGAGAGAGAGAGAGACAGGAACAGAGAGGGAGAGTGAGTCTGGTGTGGGCGTAGAGAGAAATATTAGATAGGTTTATTCATGGCAGCTTGATAACAGTGCAGGTTTGCCCCCGAGATGTGGTGATGAATGATGAAGCTGCCTCTGTTGTGAATCTTAACGAGGAGTAGGCGAGGCAGGCAGGAAGGATAAGAGGAGATACAGGAAGAAGGAGTGGAAGGGAGAAAGGATAAGAGGAGATACAGGAAGAAGGAGTGGAAGGGAGAAAGGATAAGAGGAGATACAGGAAGAAGGAATGGAAGGGAGAAATGATAGGTGGAGGTACAGGAAGAAGGAGTGGAAGGGAGAAATGATAGGGGGAGGTACAGGAAGAAGGAGTGGAAGGGAGAAGGGATAAGGGGAGATACAGGAAGAAGGAGTGGAAGGGAGAAAGGAAAGGAGATACAGGAAGAAGGAGTGGAAGGGAGAAAGGATAAGGGGAGATACAGGAAGAAGGAGTGGAAGGGAGAAAGGAAAGGAGATACAGGAAGAAGGAGTGGAAGGGAGAAAGGATCAGGGGAGATACAGGAAGAAGGAGTGGAAGGGAGAAAGGAAAGGAGATACAGGAAGAAGGAGTGGAAGGGAGAAAAGAAAGGAGATACAGGGAGGAAGGAAGGCGAAGAGGAACGAAAGGGGAGATGGTGAAAAGGGATGAGGAAGGAAGAAAGATGGGGGAGACAGAACGAGGTGGAAGAGAAGGGGAGAAGAAGTGGGATCAGAAAGAGATGGGAAAGAGGTATAGTAAGGGAGGTAAATGACGTCGGTATGAATATAGGGAAGGAGGAAGGAGACGAAGATGGAGGGTGTAGAAGGAATAAAGTTAATGTGTTGTGACATAATTGTACTCTAGTATAGTCCTTCAAACTCAACCATGAAACACACCACCCATTTGTCTCATTCGGAGGGATTCTGTTTCCTACCATAGTTTAGAGGATTCACTAAACCCTCCTATTTCCTACAGCTGCTTACATCCCTTAACTCCATCTTGACTGTTTTCGTTAGAGGTTTGTCTTGTGAGGAGCCTGGCTGGATGCGTCGCTGTAACTCGGCGTCTGAGGACAAACTTGCACCAACTCAAATTAGCTTAAAGTTCAAACTCCCTGAAGATATAAACTCATTATTGGGACAAGTGGCCATGATAATCAGGACAACTCTATGATTGGAGCACAGAAACATCAACGTAAAAAGAGGTTTACATATTTTCCATACAAACTTGAAATGAGAGATGAGAGTTTAATTAATAATAACTGTTTGCTTGCTTTCACAATGTATAATAATTATTCCTGCAAGCGTCTATGTAGATTGTGCTTGTCAACTCCGTGTGCAATATATTTTAAAATATCACCGCATTTATTTTTAAGATTATTATAAATTCTTCACATCTACCGTATGCCTTCAACAGATAATGAAATAAAAAGCTGAATTTGTAACAGTATTTGAGAGAAGCGGTCAAGTATTCACCTAAATCACTCCCTCCCTGTGTACCTATGTATCAAAGCTATTGTTATCAACTGTATAATGGGACAGGGCTGCTCAGTCAGATAGCTTAAGGAACATCAACAACAACAACAACAACTATCTGTACAATGGGAAGATTCCTATTTTGCCAAAAGAAGGACATATCCAAAGAAAAAAAAAAAAAAAATAGAACTCCTGAACTTTATTGCCTCAAAAGTGTAAAAGAATAGAAAGAGCACTAGAGGCCATGCAATACTGGCGTGGGTAGGGGCCGATGAATGGAAGGCGTGAATGAAAGAAATTGGAATATCGACAGGGAAGGAACAGCCAAGGGTAGTGGGACCATTGATGACCTGAAGGGGTTATGGAGGGGGAGATGAATGTTTGGCGTTTTACGTGTGAAGGAAGTCAAGGTTTCGGGACAAAGTTACAGTATACATCACACACATGATTTTTACAACTTTCAAGATTACAGAAACGGATCGATGTTTTGAGTACTTTGCTATCCTTATCTACGACTATCACTGGGGAGAAATTCATTCTCTACCAGTACCCTTCTAATCAGATCACCCCGTGTGTTTCCAGTTCCAATCACCACCCCATTCCCAACCTCTCTTTATCATCATCAACCCAACCCCAACCCAACCCGTGGCAATGTTTCAGTCTCATGTAGTAGTAGAGTGTGTAGTGCTAAAACCGGGAAGCGAGAACAGCTCAATGTTTAAACTGCTGTGGATT